>KZ826378.1:112169-232228 GCA_003184635.1 Aspergillus sclerotiicarbonarius CBS 121057 | reverse complement strand
AAAATTAATATAGTCTAGTAATTATTATTAAAAAAATTAATTATATATTCTAAGTTTAATTACTTGATAGTATAAAAATTTATTTTATTTTTTATTTTAATAAACTCTGTCTTCATGGTACTTTAAAACTGTTATTTAAATAAATTTTAAATTAAATTTTTTTAATTAAAATTAATAATTATACTAAATAAGAAATAGAACAGATCTTAAAAAATTATTTATAAATAAAAATTTTATAATATTATATTAAATAAATTAATTTTAATAAAAATAATTATACATGGTACTCTATTAGTAATTTTAAAAATATATTTTTTTATTTATATAATTTTTATATTTATTATCTAAGCCGTCCTAGACTATTTAAATAATTTTTTATATAAATTACTGTAGTAGAAAATAATAAATTTATTATAAATTATAAAAATAATAATATTTTCCTAACTAGAGATAGTCAGGTCTGAGACAACTGTTCAATATAATAAAATGAGGTTGTATTAATGCTAACTACTTGAGAACTTTAAATGTAAGAAGAAAAAAAAAATAAAAAATATTATAAATATTTATTTAAAAAAAATAATAGTAAAATAAATAAAATAAACATAATTATATAATTTTTAATAAAATTATTATTATATTATTTTTTTATTTAAGCCTGACTGCCTCTAGTCAGAAGAATATTATTATTTTTATAATTTATAATAAATTTATTATTCTTTACTATAATAATTTATATAAAAAGTTATTTAAATAATTTAAAATAGCTTAAATAGCAAGTATAAAAATTATATAAATAAAAAAATATATTTTTAAAATTACTAGTAGAGTACCACATATAATTATTTTTATTAAAATTAATTTATTTAATATAATATTATAAAATTTTTATTTATAAATAAGTTTTTAAGATCTATTTTATTTTTTATTTAATATAATTATTAACCTCGATTAAAAAAATCTGGTTTAAGATTTATTTAAATAATAATTTTAAAATACTATAAAAACAAAGTTTATCAAGATAAAAAATAAAATAAATTTTTATACTATCAAGTAATTAAACTTAAAATATATAATTAATTTTTTTAATAATAATTACTAGACTATATTAATTTTTTAATAATTTTTAAAATAATTAGTTCTAATACTAGTTTCTAATATTTATATAAATCTTATTTCTAATATTAAAATTTATAGATTAATATTATTGGTTAATTATATAGATCTAAATTTATTAAATAATTTATATATCTTTTTTTATTAATTTTTATATTTATTTTATTTAGCGGGCTAGGGCTCGGGTTTATTATTAATTAATAATATTTATAATAAAGATCTAAGAGGGTATTTAATTAAAAAAAATATAAAATTTATATTTTTATTTAATTATAAAAAATAATAATTTTATAAATTCCTAAGATAAGGCTATAAAAGTAAAATTAATTAATAATAAAAATTTTAATTAATTATTTTAATAATAATTTATAAAAAGAATAAATCTTTATATTATATACTAGTTTATAATTTTAATTTATTTATTAATTTAAAAATAATATATTATTAAAAATTTAAATTTTATTTATAATATGTGATATAGCTTATTTTAAAATTTTAATATAAATTATTTTTTTTAATCTAATATAATTATATTTAAAAATCTTGATTAAAGATATACTCACTCTAGAAATAACTAGATTATATTTTATATAAATATAGATTTTATATATAAGATTAAGATAATTTATTTATTTAATTAATTTATTATAATAAATATAATATTAAAACTATAGTAGTCCTTTGGAAATATTTAAAAATTTATTAATAAATATTAATTTAAATAATCTAGGATTAGTAGAGATTATAAAAATTTTAAAAAAAAATTTATTTTATATTTTTTTATTTATAAATTAAATAATTATCTAGATAATAATATATATCTTAATTCTAGATATTTTAATAGTATTAGTATTTTATAAGATTTAATATCTTTATTTAACTTAAATAAGTAAATAATAATTAATAATAAATTTTATTTAGTAATTAGATATATAAATCTCTATTATTCAAAATTATTAATTAATTATTAAAAAATAGAAATTTATTTTTTAAAATATATTTATTTTTATTATAATAAATTTATTTCTAGTAAGACTCCAGGGAAAAATTATTTTAATTAATTATTAAAAAATAATTTATAATTTATAAATATTTTTTTAAAAAAATAAGAATTACTAGTAATTTAAGAATTATTAAAAAAATATATATTTTATTTTTTAAATATTTTAAAAATAATAAAATTTATTTATAATATTATATTAAGATTTATTTATTATTATTTTTATAAATTAATATATTTATTAAAGTATTATGCTTCCCAGGATAGAATTAGATTAAAAAATAATATTAAAAAAAATTTAACTTATTATATTTAATAATTATTTAATTTTTTAATAATTATAAAATACTTTAAGATTTAATAATTAATTAGAATATTAAAATAATCTATATATTAAAATTTTTTTAATTCTAGTTATTATTTTTTTAAGATATAAATAATTACTAGTAATTTTTTATTATAAATATTATAATTATATTTTATAAAAAATATAGTCTTAAAATAATAATTTATTAAATATTAAATCCTATCTACTAGTTATAAAAATATTTTTATAATAATTTTATTAATAACATCTGTCTCAATATAAGTAAGAAATATAAGATTATAATAAATAAAAATAAAAATTAAGATTAATATTTTTTTTAAATATCTTAAAAATTTTAGTATAGATATAATTTTAATTAAAAATAATATTTTTTCAGATTAATTATATTAAAAATTGTACTATTCTATTATAAATTTTAATAAATCTTTAGTAAAAGTTATAAAAGCTTAAAAATAATTAAATTTTTTATATAATTATTAAAATTTTTTATTTAATAATAATTATAATCTTTATCAGGTCCACATGGATACTATTAATAATAATAATAAATTTAAAAAATTTAATCTTTATAATATAAAACTTATATTTATAAATAATAACTTGTAAACCTGTGGTTTATAATTTTTTAAATATTAAATATATATATAATTTATACTTTATTATATTATTATTATAAATTAATATATTATTAATATAAACTGTGACGAACTTGACTAAATATTTTATTAAAATTTTATTAATAAATTATTAAAAGATAATAGATCCATTAATAAATTTAAATAAAAAAATTTAATATTTAAATAAATTATATTATATTTTAAAAGTTGTAAGATTCTTTAAAGTAAGATTTATTTAAATCTAATAAAAATCTTGTTATATATTAAATTTAATAAAAATTTTAATATTATATAAATAATTTATTATTTTATTAATAAAAAATAGAAAATATAGGTTCTTTTTAATTAAAATATTTAATTTTTACTAATTTATATAAAAATAAAAGTCTTTTCTAGACTTTCAGATTATTAGAATAAGAGATATAAAAAATATAAAATTTAATATAATAAATCTTTTAACTAGATTTTTTATAATATAATTATAAAAAGCCTGCAACTTTTTTATTATTATTTTATAAAAAAAATAATATCTAAAAAATTTTTATTTTTTAATTAAATCTTATAATTATAGTATTAAAATAGAGATAGTATATTAGATTTTTTTTTAAAAAAAATATTTATTAGATTATAATATTACTTAAAAAAAATCTTTTTAATCTTATTTTTTTTATTTATAAATAAAATCTTTAATTTCTCTGTGAGAGTCTTCTTAATAATATTAAATAAAATAATAAAAATCTTTATTTTTAAATTTTTAAATATTATTAGAAGCTAATTATTTTAATAAAAATTATTTTTTTATAAAAGAATCTAATTAAGATAAATTTTAATTTAGATTTTAAAGTTTTAGAAAGAAAATAATATTAATAAATTTTTTTATTTAAATTATATTTTATTTTTACTAGAGTCTCGCACGGGCTATTTTAATTAATATAAAAAAAATTAATAATAATTATAATAATTTTAATTATTAATTTTCTAGTTATATTTTATAATTTTTTTAAATTATATTTTATTAATATTTATAATTTACTAGAAACTATTCCAGGATAATTTAAAAAATATTTATAAAAAATCTAATTTTTATTTTATTTTTTAATATTAATAAGTTTAGCTAGATTAATTAATAATTCTAGTAATTTAATAAAATATTATATTTAATAAATTATATTTTTTTAAAAATAATATCATATTTTTCTAGGTTTAATATAAGAAAAAAAATATTTAAAAATTATTAATTATTAATTATAAGATTTAATTAGATTACATACATTAAATCAGTAGTTTATTTTTTATTAAAATTTATAATTAAAATTATTTTTTTTAAAAATAATATTAAGATTTTAAAATATTAAATTATTTTAATAATAAATTGAGTATTAATTACTAAGTAAATATTAGTTTTAAAATTAATAAATATATAAGTAAAGATAATAATATTATTTTTAAAAAATAAAATAATAATTATAAAACTATTATTATTATTTTCTAGTAAATTTTATAAATTTATTATATTTATTTAAATTTCTAGCTTATCTAAAATAGAAATTTTTTTTAAATACTATTTTTTATTAATTTAAATTTTTTTATAAAAGTTTTTAAAATCTTTATTTATATAATCTTTTTTTTAAGATATTCTTTACTTTAATAGTTAGATTTTTTATAATAAAAATATTTTTTTTATTAAAATATTTTTAATTTCTAGCTCCATGTTTAAAATACAAGTTAAAATTCTAAAAATAATATTTTTAAAATTTAAAATATTAAAAAAATATAAAAATTATAAAATTTATTATAATTACTAGTAATAATAGTATTACTTTTAATATAATTTTTTATTAAATTATTAATTAAATTTATAGAGTTTATATATTTTTTATATAATTATTAAAGGAGTAATATTTGTTGTTAAAATTATATATAATAAATTTTTTTAATTTAAAAAATAATTTATTATATAAATTTTTTTTTAAAAAATTTTTATTAATTCTAGCTTCCACTGTAAGATAATAAAAAATAAAAATAAAAATATAAAATTTATTTTTAATTTTTATTTATAAATTCTAGTACTAGTAACAGGCGTTATAAATTTTATAAAAATTAATAAAAATAATTTCTAAATATTCTAATATATTATTAATATTATTATAAAGATTAGTTATGTTTAGATAGAGTTTAAATATTAAATATCTTTTTATATTATTTTTATAATAATTAATAATATAAACTTTATATATTACTAGAATAATAAATTAATTTATATTAATTTCTAATTTTTAATATATAGCTAGTATCCAGTCTTTAAAGAAAATATTTTTTTTATTATTAAATAAAAATAAATTAGAAATCTTTATTATTTTTTTAATCTTGGGAATAATAGTGTTTTAAAAAATAATTAAAATTTAATAAATAATTTATATTATAAAAATATTTTATTTTTTAGTAATATTATCCTATTCTTAAATAAAAATAATTATTTTTTAATTTTATTAATTTTATTTATTAAAAAAATTATCTCTTTCAGTTTCTAGATTATTAAAAATTTTTAGAAGAATTTTAAAAGTTTATTTTAGATTTTTTTTATATTAGTTATTAAATTTAATTTAATTAAATCTATTTTTCTAATCTAGTTTATTAGGTAATATTATAAAAAATTATTAATTATTTTTAAAATTTAAATTTAGATAACTTTTTCTAATTATTTTATTTATTTTATTCAGTCAGTTAAATAGGTCTTTTAATTATTAAATATTACTAAAAATATAGAATAAAAATTATTAATAGCTTTGCAGGAGCTAGCTGTGTATAATAATAAAAAAAAAGAATAATATTTAAAATTATAAGATAGTTATTGAAAAGGGCTAAGCCCAGTCAGCTATTCAGAACTAGAATATTATATATTCTAGCCTATCTGGTTCCAAGATTACACTAGAAGAAGCTGATAGAATAAAGATTTTCTAAAAAAACTCTCTATGAGAGACATAAAAGAGTAATAATAAAATAATTAAAAAAAAGAAATAAATAACTAGATCTTATTTATATTAGATAATTTTTTTTCTTTAATGAATTAACTCTTTTTAAATTAGATTTTATATTTAATTTATTATAATTTCTTAATTTTTTATAATTTTAATTTGTTTTTCTTTTTATTATAATATTAGAACAAAGATAATGGCTAGAAATAATAAAAAATTAATAATTAATATATTAAATAATTATAAAAATCTATTCTAGAATAAGCTTATTAACTAACTAGTAAAATAAATCTAGAAATTATTAATATAAAATATAAAAATATAATATATTATTATACAGCAAGATAACATGACTAATAATAAAATTAGAACTAATCTTAAATATATTAAAAAGTTTATTAATAATTAGATTTTATTTTTTTAAATATTTTTATTAATATCTTATATATTTTATCTAGTCTTTTTTAAAGAACCTAGAGATATAAAAAAATCTAAACTTTCTATTTTTATATTTTTTAATGGAAAAAATAAAAGTAAATTTTCAAGATAATTTAATAATATTTAAATAAAGATTAAGATTAACTAAAAATTTATTAATAGTTTAAGTAATTAAGCTTAGTATATTTTTTTATTTCTTAATAAAAAAATTAAAATAAAGATTAATTTATAAATTAATATTATATATAAAACCATGGAATTTATAACTGATATTATTATTAATTATTTTAAATTTATCTATAAGAATCCTACCTGGAAAAAAAAAATAATTAATAAATTATTTATTTTTAAGTAAGAAGCTTATATAATTAATAATTTTATTATAAAAATTAATAGCTTACTAATTAAGACTAGAAGCCATAATTAAAATAATTTTAATAAAAAAAATTTATTATATTAGATTTTTAATAATAATATCTACTAGTAGATAATAAATATAAAATAAAAACTAGATTTTAAAAGTTTCTACCACCAAGTGAAACTAGTAATAAATAAATTAATAAAAATAAATAAATTTTTAAAAAATTAATTAAAATATACTAGTACTTAGATTAAAAATATAATTAAAAAATAAATCTTTAATAATAATATTATAAATTAGAAACTTTTAATAATAAATATTAAATCTATTTACTAGATTAAATAAATATTAAAAAAAAATAATAAAGTACTAGAAGCTTAGGCTTTATTTATATTATAAATTTTTTAAATATTATATTATTAATTACTTTAATTTATTTATATAATACTTTTAAGTATTTTAGAAGACTACTAGAAAAAAAATATTTTAAATTATATTAAAAAATAATTTTATAAAGAATATTATTTAGATTTAAAAAATCTAGTAATTCTAGATAGTTTTAGTTATTTAAATTTTAAAAAATATTTAATTTTTTTAAATTATTACTTAAAAAAGTACATACTAGTTAATATTAATTATAAAAAATTTAAAAAAAAAGTTCAAGATTTTAAAAATTATTAGATTTTTTTTATATTAGAATTAGTTAATAAAATCTATCATATAAAAATTTTTATAAATATTAGCTATTCTTTATATGAAATAATTAGTAAAAATTTTATAATTAAATATAAATTAAAGTATATATTAATTAAGCTCTAAAATATTAAAAGATTTAAAGAAGAATTAGTTTATATAATTAAATTAATTATAATATTTTTAAATATTAATAAAAATTTATAAAAAAATATATATCTTTATATTCTACCATGGATCTATAAATATAATATTATATTAAAACTACCATAGATAAAGTACTAGAATATAATAATTTAAATTAAAAATTTTATATTAAATATCTAAAGTATAAAAATAAAAATATATTATAAATAAAAATAAAATTATAATCTTTTTTTTTAATATATCTTAGCCAACATGTGGTGTACCTAGAAAAATTAAAAAAAAAAAAATTAATAAAATTTTTCTTTACTAATCTTATTAATATTAATAAAATATTTTATAAATTTAACCAGCCAAAGAACCCCGCGGATATAAAAAAAAATTATTAAAATATTATTAAAATTATTTAAATATCTTTAATAAAATAATAATAAATATTTTATTTTTATATTATCTAAGGGTAGACTATACTATTAATTTTATAAAAAATATAAAAAATAAAAAATAAAAAATATTCTAGGAATTCTTGTACTAGATAAATTATCTAGAATTTTTAATATTATAAAAAATTTTAATTAATTTATTAGAAAAAGATTTTATTTAAATAAATAATTTTTTAATAATTATTTTTATTCTATTCGTCCTAAAGCCTAGTAGAGGCCTATAATTTTATATAAATTATTAAATTTTTAATTAAATAATAATAAAGAACTATTATTTTTTATTATTAATTTAAAAAATCCTCCAGCGTATTTTCTAGATTTATTTTTTTATTAAATTTAATATAATTTAAGTCTTCCACCGCATTCAAATTAAAAAAAAAATAAATAAAAAATAGTATTCTAAACTTATTTTAGATTTTTTAAATAATTAATTATTTTTTTTAAATTTATTAATTATTCTAGTATCTTCTAATAGTATATTAATTAAATATTATAAAAGTTTCTAGATAAATTCTACTCTGTTTATATTAATAATATTCTTATTTTTATAAATAGAAATTTATTATAATATTATTTCTAGATCTGGAAGATCCTAAAATAATTATATAAAATAAAATTATAAATAAATATTAAAAAATATAAATTTAAAATAACTTCCACTAAGTATCTTGAATTTATTATTAAAATAAAAAAAAAGATTAAAATAGATTTTATTAAAGTTTAGACTCTACAGGACTAAAAAATCTTAAAAAATATTCAAAAAATTAGAGCTTTTTTAAGATTTATTAATTTTTATTAGCGGTTCTTTAGAAACTAAAAAACTTATTTAAAGTTTTTAACTAGACTTATATAAAAAGATATAAGATTTAAATAGATTCTAGAGATTTAGAAGACTTTTAAAATTTTTAAAAAAATTTTTATTATTATTCTAGTTTTGGTATACTAGAATCTTAAATAAAAAATATTAATTAAAATTAACTTCTTTAGTTAATATATTAGAAAAATATTATTTTAATAAAATAATTAAAATATTTTATATCCTGTAGCTTATTTTTTCAAGAGAAATTTTTTTATTAAATATAATTATTAAATTTATAATAAAAAGTTACTTACTATTATTTAAATATTATAAAAATAAAAGTTTAAATTAATTATTTTTTTCTATTTCAAGATTCTTAGTAATTATTAAAACTTTAAATATTTTATAATCTAGTATTAATTTACTAAGTAGTAGATATATTAAATATTTTTTTTAAATTATTTTAATTTTTCTATTAATTATTGCCTGGAAAGGATAAATACTAGATTAAATATTTTATTAAAAAAATCTTAAAATATATTAAATAAAAAGAATAAATATATTACTAATTAAAAAATCTAATTATTCAGTTCTATTTAAGGAGATTTATTTAAAAAATATATTTATTTAATATTTATAAAAAAAAATACCCAGGAAACTAATCTTAAATAAATTTTAAATCTAAATAAAAAATATTAATAAAAATTTTAAAAAGTACTAGAAGACTGTAGTAAAAAATAAATCTAAATTTTTAAAAAAATTAAAACTTAAGATCTCTATTACTAAATATTAACTAGACTTAAACAAGTGTTTGCTATTCTAGAAATAAATCTAGATTATCTAAGAAATCTATAATAATATAATTACTAGATATCTAGAAAAAGATTAGATATATAAAATTATTATCTATTATTATTACTAATCTAATATAAATAATAATATTTATTAATTTTATTATAATTATAATAGTTGCTGGGTTAATTAGATTTAATAAAATTATAAATAAAATTTTTTAAAATTATTACTAATCTCTGATTATTTATAATAAAATATTATTATTAACTTTCTAATGGATCTTTTAAAGTTTAAGAATTATAAAAATATTATAATTATTATTAACTAGTTAATAAAAGAAATTATTATTAAAATAGTACTAAGCATGGAAATAAAAGATTTTATAATAATATTTATTTAAATATTTTATAATTATTATAAAATATTATAATTTGTGGTCTCTAACCAAGGATTATAATTTATAAATAAATTATAAGAAATCTTATATAATATTTTAAATATTAAAAGATGTTTCTCTATTATTTATTATTTTAAAATAAATAATATTATTAAATAAAGAATTATAATAATTAAAGTTTTCTTGAAATAATTTATTAACTAGTAATAAAATAATTAAAAAAAATTATTATTACTAGTATAATTAACTCTGAATAACTAGGATTTAATATTAATTAAAATAAATTTTTTTTTTAATATAAGTTTCACATGAAATTTCTTAATCTAGATATTAAAATTAATTTTTTAAAAAATTATTAAGTAAAGAATCCACGGAAGTAAGTTAAAATAATTTTTAAAAAATTTTAAGAAATTTAAAATATTATTAATTTAATAATAGTCTCAGTCTAAAAAATTTAAAAAAAAATATATTAATTATTATTAAAATTCTGCTCCCCGTTACTAACTATAGAATAAGATCTAATTTAATCTAAAAAATATATCTACTAGCTAACTAAGTAAGAAATTAAATTAATAAAATATAAAATTTATTATACTTAAAATTATAGATATTTATATTTATAAATTAAATATATCTAGAAAAATCTATTTAATTTTTTATATAAATCTACTTTATCTAGCTGTTATTAATTCTTTATTATTCTAAAAATTAATAGATTAGTAGCTAAATATAATTATTATAAATAATAATATTAAAAAATATATTATTAAAAAAATTATTAATAAAAAAAATGTTTCTAAAGGGAAGTATTATTATAAAAAAATATTTTTAATTAAATAAATAAAATTTAATATTCTAACATGGAAACCCGCACAATATTTTTATAATATAAAAATTTATAAAGAATAGAGAATATCTTATTTTTATAATTTTTTTTATTTTTTTAGAATTTTATTACATGATTCCACCCATGATCATGCTGTTTAGAGGAAAAAAATAATTAAAAAAAATTAAATTTAATTAGTTATTTAAAACTAAAATATTATATATTTTAATTTATTTAGTTCTAAGATTATACTAGAAAAAATTAATAAAATAAAGATTTTTTAAAGAGACTCTCCATGAGAGATATAAAAAAGTAATAATAAAATAATTAAAAAGAAAGAATAAATAACTAAATCTTATTTATACTAGATAATCTTTCTTCTTCAGTGAATTGACTCTTTTCGAACCAGGCTTTATGTCTGACTCATTACGGCTTCTTAGCCCTTCACAGTTATTTAATATAATAAAATAAAATTATATTAGTGTTAACTACTCGAGAACTTTAAATATAAGAAAAAAAATAAAAAATATTATAAATACTTGCTTAAAGAAAATGATAGTAAAATAAATAAAACAAACACGGTCACGTGATTCCCGACAGAGCCGCCGTCACAATAGTTAATAATAAATTTTATCTAATAATTAAGTATATAGATTTTTATTATTAAAAATTATTAATAAATTATTAAAAAATATAAATTTATTTTTTAAAAAATATTTTTTTTATTATAGCAAGCTCATTCTCGGTAAAATTAAAAAAAAACAATTTTAATTTATGATTAATAATTAATTTATAATTTATAAATATTCTTTTACTGGGGTGAGAATTATTAAAGATTTTAAATTTTTAAAAAAAAATAGAACTTGTTTATAATATAATACAGGAACTTATTTACTTTTATTTTAATAAATTAATATATTTATTAAAGTATTATACTTTCCTAGATAAAACTAGATTAAAAAATAATAATAAGATAGAAATTTAATTTATTATATTTAATAAATATTTAATTACTTAATAATTATAAAATATTCTAGAGATTAAAAATTTATTAAAATATTAAAATAATTAACATATTAAAATTTTTTAATTTAAATTATTATTTTTTTAAAACTTAAATAATTACTAGTAGTTTTTTATTATAGATATTATAATTATATTTTATAAAAAATATAGTTTTAAAATAATAAATTATTAAATATTAAATCTTATTTATTAATTATAAAAGAATTTTTATAATAATTTTATCAATAATATTAGTTTCTATCTAAGTAAAGAATATTACATTATAATAAATTAAAATAAAAATAAAAATTAATATATTTTTTAATATCTTAAATATTTCCGCACAGGTCTGGTCCTAATTAAAGATAATATTTTTTTAAATTAATTATATAAGTAGTTATATTATTTAATTATAAGTTTTAATAAATTTCTAATAAAAATTATAAAAATCTAGGAATAACTGAATATCTTATATAATTATTAAAATCTTTTATTTAATAATTATAATAATTTTTATTAAGACTATATAAATATTATTAATAATAATAATAAATCCTAGAAATTTTATTTTTATAATATAAAATTTATATTTATAAATAACTATTTATAATCCTATAATTTATAATTTTTTTAATATTAAATATATATATAACTCGTGTTTAGTAATATTATTATTATAAATTAATATTTTAATATAAAAATCTATGTAGTATTTTTATAATATAAAAATTTATAAAAAATAAAAAATAATTTATTTTTATAATTTTTTTTATTTTTTTTATAATTTTATTACATGATCCCGCCCGCGGCCGTACTATTTAAAAAAATAATTAAAAAAAACTAAATCTAATTAATTATTTAAAATTAGAATATTATATATTCTAGTTTATTTAATTCTAAAACTATACTAGAAGAAATTAATAGAATAAAAAACTTTTAAAAATTTTTTCTATAAGAGATATAAAAGAATAATTAAAAGATAATTAAAAAAAATAAATAACTAGATTCTATCTATACTAGATAGTTTTTTTTCTTCAGTGAATTAATTCTTTTTAAACCAGACTTTATATTTAACTCATTACAGTTTCTTAGCCTTTCACAGCATGTATTACTCTGCCCATTCTATAAATCCCAGATGCATATCTCTCCTACCGCAGGATATTCCCCCATGTCACCTCCAAGACCGACAACATCATCACATGGAAATACCTAACGGAACCGCTGTTCTGCCAGTACCCAGATCCCTCATCCTCGGGGCAGCAATGCCCTTTTATCCACCCACTTACTACTCCATATAACCCACCAAAATCCAATGTCAAGACCCCCACCACCCAACTACAAACACCCATATTCCCTCCGACACCCACCTTCAAGAACCCAAAAACAATCAAATCAGAAAGTATACGATCCGTCAATAACCGAAATGACAGGCCCGCCCTATCTCATTACGATCTGCCTGCAACATGCAGGGACGGTTAGTGATATATTACTAAATTATTCCGTATGCAGGACGAAATTAATGCTCCTATGAGAGATGGTATTTCTTGTGATTGAGGTTGCAGTGAAAATATGCAGCTTCCTGGGTAGCTCTGATGATCACTCTCATTTACGCATTAGATTGGGAGAGGGAGAGGGAGAGGGAGAGGGAGCTGCATGCAGTGCAGGCTCGGAGACACCTCTAAAAGAAGGCAGTGATGGACATTCACAAATTAAGTACGGAGTACTAGTATACGGTAGTCCGTCGGATTGCTCCGACTGGACGGATGGATCCGATCCGATGCAGGGGCTGCGGCCGCGGCCCGGGGGTGTCAGGACCCTGCTGCATCAGGGTCGGGGAATTTTATTACTTTCCTTCAAGGGCAATTAATAAAGGAGTTGTGTTTGGAAAGATACATAGGGGAAAGATTCGTAGCGTGAATAGTCTGACTTTCTACAAAATGGAATAGAGATGAGTGTGCAAAACTGTCATCAATTGTAAATTCTGCTTCGGTACGAACGGTGCAGGTGCACGAATCTCGCCGAGGATTCTTATAAAAAACAATCACTTTGTTCACCCCTTAATTTGCTAGTAACCCGGAACGAGGCGGGTAGAAACCAGTCTTCCATCCAGGCAAGTGTGCCGACAGACAAGCATCTCAAGCTTTTTAGGGTCTTCCGTGGGTGGGGCATGGTAATTTCACTGCCTAGTCCCTGCTCTGGTGCCAGCGGTGTCCATGGCTCGAGTTGGCTCGGAAATGGGTCAGAGAATGGGATGGGTAAGAGTGCAGCTGGTAAAGTATTCCGGTCTTGAAATCGGCAGAAGTGGCTTGGAATCGATGGATGGTCAGCAATATACACCGTAGTGGTTTCTGCTCAACAAACCCTGCAGCAGCATGTGGAACGGCAGTCAGCACCATGAAGAATGGACTCGGACTCAGGCTGATTCCCCACAGTGGGCTGGACGGAGGACCCCCTCCCCGGCACACGGAAACCGGCACAGGCACCTCACCAATATACTTAGTAGTTAGCATATGGTCACTCCACCGGAAGGATGCTAGCTTCTTCATACCACTGTCAGAGACTGAGACCCGTGGGTTGCAAGAATGGCCCTAATCCACCAAGCATTGCATGTTCCTACTCATCACCCATCACCCACGGGGTATAAAGCCCAGTGAACTCGCACTGAATTTGCCATTCAATCCTACAACAACAACAATCATTCCTTCCTTCATTTCCTTCTACTCTTTTCGTCACTCTTTTACCAAGTTGAAATTCTGTTGACCAGAACTTTCATTCACCATGCGCTCTCTTCAGCTCCTCGCACTCGCTGCCACTGGCTCCCTTGTCGCCGCAGCTCCGGCCCCCCGGGATCTCGCCCAGAGATCCTCCTGCACTTTCACCTCCGCCGCTGACGCCAAAGAGGGGGTCAAGAAATGCTCCAAATCCATCCTGAAGGACATTGAGGTTCCCGCCGGCGAGACGCTCGACCTGTCCAAGGCCGCTGATGGCTCTACGGTTCGCTCCCCCCCAACTCTCCGACACCAGGCCGTCAAAATAGTCTCTAACACTGCTTCATATAGGTCACCTTCGAGGGCACCACCACCTTTGGGTACGAAGAATGGAGCGGCCCCCTCATCCGTCTTGGTGGCAAGGGCGTGACCTTCACCCAGTCCTCCGGCGCCGTTATTGACGGCGAGGGGGAGCGCTGGTGGGACGGCAAGGGCACGAACGGCGGCAAGAAGAAGCCCAAGTTCATGTATGTGCATGACATTGAGGATTCGTATGTCACGGGACTGCACATCAAGAACACGCCGGTCCAGGCCATCAGTGTTCAGGGCACCAATGTGCACTTGACTGATATCACCATTGACAACAAGCTGGGTGATAGCAAGGGTGGTCACAACACCGATGGCTTTGATGTCAGTGACAGCACGGAGATCTATATCGATGGTGCCACGGTGTACAACCAGGATGATTGCCTTGCTATCAACTCTGGTGAGGTGAGTTGTGACGTCTTCTTGGTGTTTTGAGTGAGGGAGATGCTGATTGATGATGGGTAGACGATCTACTTTACGAATGGATACTGCTCTGGTGGCCATGGGCTGTCGATTGGCTCGGTCGGAGGCCGCTCGGATAACACCGTGAAGGACATCCACATCGAGAATAACCAGGTCGTGGACTCGGCCAATGGTGTTCGCATCAAGACGGTCTACAAGAAGACCGGCGAGGTGGAGAATGTGACCTACTCGAACATCAAGCTCTCGGGCATTACCGAGTATGGCGTGGTCATTGAACAGGACTATGAGAATGGCAGCCCCACTGGGAAGCCTTCGAACACGATCCCGATCACGGATGTCACTCTGGATGGCATCACTGGCTCGGTGGAGAGCGATGCCCAGGCCATCTACATCCTGTGCGGTGATGGTAGCTGCTCCGACTGGACCTGGAAGGGTGTGGATGTGACCGGTGGTGAGGACAAGAAGAAGTGTGAGAACGTTCCCTCTGGAGCTTCTTGCTAGATTCTCTCTCCCGGGTTGATATTATTGTTCTTGTGCATAGATATTTATAGTCGATGAGGCCTCGTTGCATAGCAGCTGTATATAGTTAGCATAGGGGGACCTGAATTCAAGAATCTTGTTGATCCGATTTCTTCCAGTCTGAATTTTGTTCGGGGGATGATCTCGACTACTGTAGATGACTGACGCTGACGTTGATGACTTCTGCCTGAGGTGTCAACCCATGCGTTGCGCGGGCAACGGGCATCAACATCGCGTCCCCATACCTCGCCGGCCCCATCGCCCACCAAACTTTGTATGACCTAGCTTCGGTCTTGCCTCGAAGCTTAACGGCCCCGTTCGCCCTATAAACCGGGCGTTTCTGTTCGACGTTCCTTTGTCCTCGATCTCCAGATTATCCCCAGCGCCCACCCCACCATTCATACCAGACACGCTATCCACAAGATAGGGGGAACGGGCGACGAACGATATCCACATGGACGAGCGACCCCTCTAAACAATCTATTTACTTTATAAGAGTTAATATCAAGTTACCATCAACATGTCCGGGTTCCTATCCGAAGCTGCAACCCCTTGCCCGTCAAGGATGAACGCCTCGACGTTCAGTCGCAACAGCGGTAGAAGCTCCTCGGACAGCCTATGGAACGATAGCCTAGACAGCGCAGACGATAC
The DNA here is from genome assembly GCA_003184635.1 of Aspergillus sclerotiicarbonarius CBS 121057. Classification (NCBI taxonomy): domain Eukaryota; kingdom Fungi; phylum Ascomycota; class Eurotiomycetes; order Eurotiales; family Aspergillaceae; genus Aspergillus; species Aspergillus sclerotiicarbonarius. Next base: position 215,627 of record KZ826378.1, on the reverse strand, counting down.
CGCGAATGTCGAGTTCATGACCGAGATCAAACCATCAGTCCTGACAGGGGCGAAACCAAGGCGAAGGACCAAGACAAGCACGTCGTTTATGATCCATGACGACCACGAAGAGAACCCCACACAGACCACATACAGACCGAAGCGAGAACCGAGCATGGCGGTCCCGACAACAAATCGCAAGACATCGTTGCTTGCGCAGCCAGCTCAGCGATTTCGTCCCAGAGTTAGTTTCGCCCCGAGTCCGGGCAAGCAGTCGCGACAGGAAGGACTGGGCCATAAGACACAAAGCAAGACGGCGGACACGGAGACAAACAATGAGCTTTTGATGCAGATTAATGGGAGAGGGGGGCAGGCTCAGGCTCAGGCAAAGGATGGTCTGAAACTGGGTGTACGCCGAAACACGGTTTACATTCCCCCGGATGACGCTACCGTGGCCAGCGCGTTTATGGGTCTCTTCAGCCCGCTAAAGTCGGAGAACTTTGAGAATTGTATCGCCGAGGATACGCAGATTAATAGCTTGGAGTCGCAGATTGCTAGGAGGCGACAGGCAAAGCGATCGCTCGCAGCGTCTGCTCAGCGGGCTCCGTTGCGGCCAAGCTTGAAAGTAGCGCAGGAGTCTTGTATCCAGGTCGATATTCCTGGGAAGAATGGCGGAAAGGAGAACATACCTCCGGGATCAGTTCTGGCTGATGGCAAGAAGGGCTACCAGCCTTTGAAAGGTAAAGAGGCACAAAATGACCATCTCAAGTCCCAAATGGCGGGCAGCCAACCTGGCGGTATACGTGACACTGCAAGACCTGCCGCTTCCAGGCCTCTTTCTGTGAAAACAAGCAATGTGGTCCAAAGAAACACTGCTCTTGGTGACCGCCGAAACACCAAGACACAACCCGGCAAAATCGATCAGAATAGCAGTATGAAGCGGAGTTTGACCTCAAACAACAGCAGAGCCGCGCCAATGCGAAGCTCAAATCCCTCAAGATCGCTGAAACCGTCTACTACAAGCACAGTGGTGCCCAAGGCGACCGCTCTCCGAAGTAATATGAAGAGCATTGAGAAGGAGTACCCGGTCGTTTCGGACAACATCATAAACTCGGCGCTGTATGAGGACAACTGGCTTTCGCACCAGGAGGTGGCAATAACACAGCTGGTCAATGAACTGCTTCAATGCGCCGATGAGGAGCCAACATTCGACAATCATGCAATGCTTCGACATGAGCTTCTCACCTTGTATCAGGGCGCATCTTTCACACATTTGCACAAGCGACTCCAGGCGTCATTGCTATATGGAGCTATGAGCATCCCAAAAGATGTGCTTACGCGTAGTAGCTGTCTTCACCAAGATCTGGGCATGAAGCGAAAGTTTTTGGATATTTGGGTCCAGACCTACGATCTGCGAGCATTGCGAGCCGCAGTGGAAGCCATCACTGGGAGAAAGATCCCTAACTCCAAGTTGGCCCAGGGAAGCGAGACCTCGGATAAGGAAAAGGCAATGAAGCGAAGACTGGAAGGGTTTTTGGATGCATTTTTGTTACAAAATCAGGATATGGACCGTCATGAAAAAGCCTCTGCCGGAGAAGATGGCGACGCAGCCGGGCGGGCATACCGGCGAACAGTTCTTCGAAGCATCATGATTGTCATTCTTTTGGACAACGCACGGCTGTGCCCAGAAACAACTGTCCCACGCCGTCTTTTCCTAGCTTCCTCGCCCCGAAAGTCCTCTGCTGCAGTACTTCAGGCGCTGGGTCGGTTTCTGCTGCCATCGTGCGGAGACATCATCAAGATATTGAGCCACTTGGACTGTGAATTGGGCTATGAACAACATCCATTGGAAGAATACGACTATCAGGTTGACAACCTTGCTGTGGATCTTCGAGACGGGGTGAGATTGACGCGGATTGTGGAGGTGTTACTCTATCCTTCAACCTCGTCTGGTGAGCTGTCGTCGGATCACAGGTCGCGGCTTTCATGTTATTTGAAATTTCCCTGCATGAGCCGCACGGTGAAGCTCTTTAACGTACAAGTTGCCTTGGATGCGTTGGCGTCTGTGAAAGGATCTCAAAGGCTTGTCGGCGATATACGTGCAGAAGATATCGTTGATGGACACCGCGAGAAGACTATTGCTTTGCTGTGGAAGCTGGTCAGCACATGGGGCCTCGCGGGGCTTGTAGATTGGGGAGATGTGCGGAAAGAGGTTGAGAGACTGAAGCAAAAGGCAGCTTCCCAGGATGGATATGAGAACATCCAGGATGACATGCACCTAAATGAAGTCGATGAGGACGAACCCACGCTGCTGCTCAAGCAATGGGCGTCTGTGTTGGCGCATCTGAAGGGGCTACGGCTCGACAACTTCAGCACGAGCTTCAGCGACGGCAAGGTCTACGAAAGTATTGTCGACGAATACGAGGGCTATGTAGTTGGGCGTCCCGCAGATCCTAGCAACAGACCGGCATCCTTAGAATCTCGCCTTCGAGTACTAGGATGCAGTGCGCAGTTTGGTAAGTCCCGATGCCAATCTTGAACAATGCCAATCTTCAACAATGACTAACATGAACCAGCAAAACTCGTGTCCCCCGCCTCGAAGACTCATATTGTCGATGGCGACTTTACTATCGGGGCACTCGCCTTTCTCTGTTCGCGGCTGCTGTCGGCCACGAAGCGCACTCGAGCAGCGACAGTGCTGCAAACTGCATGGCGACGCATCCTTGCGCGTCGGGATCAGCAGCGCCGCGCCATCGCGAGGGATATTGCAAGGCAATGCGCCGCCGTCGTGCAGACACGAGACCGGATGCTCTGGGCCAAGGGAGTGATTGTGCAGTGGTGGCAGACCCAAGTCCAGCGGCGTCGCCGACGGGCAGCTGCGACGAAGACCAGGGATGTCCGACGCTACCGGTGAACCGTAATCTTATTGTCAGGGGCGTTGCATCAAGTGTTTCATACGAGCAGAATGGATGACACGAGGTTTATTGTTTGACACCCAACCACCCTCATCAGATAGCCAGTCAACAGTTGTATCTCCATGCAGGAACCCAGCCAGCCGTAGTAGCTACCTGACCGGTCCTGTATCAAATAGAGAGCAAAGCACCTACTACGACGACAAGGCGAAGCCCAGCCTTACTTACCCTCAGACCCCATTTCATTTTCCCAACTAGAGTACCTACCCAGCTTCACTTCACAGACAAACAACCCCCATCCCATCCGTACCCATACCACCAAACAACAAACAATACCAACCCCACCCCCCAAACACACAAATTTCAATAGTATTAGGTACGAATACTCCGTACTCCTCCTTACACCAGAATAAACTACACTACACTAGAGTAGAATATGTATATGTATATGTATATCCCTTGTACCCAACCAAGTCACCACCCACCCACCTACCCACCATGTCAACATGGTTCTTGTTCTTCGCCCCCAACCCAACCTAACCAAACCTAACCTAACCTAACCCTGCCTAACTACTAATGTACTTCTAAACCCTGCCAACAAATAGGCTACAGTATATACATACCCATACCCATGACCATGTTCATGACGGACAGATAGATAGGCAGATAGATAGACAAGCAGATAAGCATACGCAACACCCCCCACCCCACCTCACCTCACTCCATCAGAAAAAAAAATAAAAAATAAAAGTAAAAAATAAAAAGCAAAAGTGAAGGATGAAGGATGAAGGAAGGAAGGAAAAAAGAAAGAAGGGAAAAGGGAAAGGTAAAAGTAAAAGTAAAAGTAAAAGGAAGAAACAAAGAAAGAAACAAAGAAAAACTGCTTCAGGCAAATAAACTAAGTAACTAACTACCCAAATACCTAAGTACCTAAGTCCCTACCTACCCTACCTACCTATCTAGGATGTACTCTTTGTACCTAAGTACTACTTACTTACTACCCAATATGAATTTATGCGTATCCTTACTGCACATGATTCTACATAATTATGTATATTTACTTACTACTACTACTACTACTACTACTACTACTACTACTACTACTACTACTACTACTACTACTACTTATAATCTACATAGAAGCAAAAATGTCTAGTAGTCATGACAGTTTGCGAGGATCACGGCTCTTAGGTGCCAAGTACTAAGTAGTTTGCTACAAATATACATACATACATACATACATACATACTATACTTATATATATATATATCTGACTACATGATTACATCCTCAGCAAACTTCCAACCAAACATAACACATAATCCCCAATACTAGTAGTTAGTAGTCCAGTATCAGAAGAGTATAGTAAATAAAATAAATAACCAAAACCAAAGTATAAATTAGAATTAGACCTCGAGTTCTCGCTTTCTTCGGAGTAAGCAGACAAGCAAGCAGGCAAACAACCAAACAAGCAAGCAAGCAAGCAAGCAAAGTTATGCGTGGATGGCCTAGTTAACTCTACCTCCTCTACCTAGGTAATATGATGCTCAGGTCGGCTTACGTTGGAAGATGATCATCGGGTGTCAAAGACGGAGGGAGAGTTCACGAGGATTCAACTAATGAGGAGAGCGTTTGGGGGATGACATCACTTCTCCTCGGGGGGGTTGCAGCTGACGATGGCTGAAGGAGGATTGACGGAGTACTCCGATCCTACTACACAGTACTGTGGTATGACGGAGTCGGGATGATTTGTTCAGGTTGATGCTATTACGCCAGTTATTTCATATGATTCTCAAAGAATCTCAGTGGTTGGTTGGGTGGTCGGGGCGAAGGATGACGTCGATGTCCATCTGGCGTCTTCCCCGCCCTCCGACTCTTGACTGTGTACTGTGTATTGTGTCCACGCTACGGCTCCCCGACCCCGATCTACATAGTGCTATCGACCACTGTAGGATGATATAATGGTTCCTCTCACTGGACCGGACCATCGATCCCGGTGGCCTGATGCTCGACTGCGGGGAAGACGGACGTTCGAGAAGATTACTGCAATCGGCCTCCCACGCCCAGCGTCCGATGACCAAGATCGATCGCCGCGGCCTCCCTCCTTACACCGTACAGTAGTCGACGCAGAGCCCTGCAGTGCCTTGTACCGGCTTCCTGGTTGGACTCCGATATATGTACCTGTGCTGGATGGATGAACTTTATTTGCGGGGTCTTCATTGGCAGGCGGGCAGGCCGTGATCAGGAGATGCGCGCTGCCTCTCGAACAAGAGGCGGTCGATCGCGGGCTCGGAGGGAATCGGGCGGTGCTCTGAACGGAGTTGGGATTCCTCCGACTCGACCGAGGGCAAAGGAAGCCTACGTTAGTCGGGATGGCAATGCGGCTTAGACGCACCCTTCGGCTTCGGTAGATGGCGGTGCTGACTTGCTCAGACGTGTCCGAGTCCCCTTAAACTAGCATAGCCGGCTCGAACTCCTGAGCAAACCTCGACGTGGTCATGCTCAGTAGTTGCCCGCCAAGACGCGGTTATGCAATATTGAAGCAGACGATCGACGGGGGATCTCCCATCCTCAGGGGGATTCTCCTATTCAGACCAACCACTCCTCTCCGTCCTCTCCCTTCTCCTTCATCCTCCCCCCCCGGAGTCACTTGCCCAGGTATTTGAAATGACTCTTGGCGGCCTTGGCCGGTCACCAACTCAACGCGGATCGGCCAGCAATCAGTCGCACTGGGCAGGCAAGGAGGAGGAATGTGAGGACGGACTGTGGAGGGCGGACAGGTCGGTCGCTGGCTGCTCCGGAGTCCGGGAAAGACCGGCCACCGACCCTTCCCACCGTCACTCTCCACCGCGACCGCTGTCGTTCATAACTTGGTTGAGAGGTTCTTGGCGAGCCAGTCGCCGTCGCACCGGGGGCGAAGTCACAGGACGTTGCCAAGCACTGTCGTGGAATGCGACCGTCGTCGTCGAGAGGAGGGGATGAGCACTGAGCAAGGGGCAATCGAAACGGGGGGGCCACCTCGGTTTTTCAACTCCGCCTCTCAGCTGAACCCCCCCCAGCCTGATCGCTGCATGGGGTGAATTGGATATGCCTTGGCGACCTTGGCGGCCCTCTTGGCCTTCTCAGTCGGAATCATGACCGCCGTGAGGTCAAACCGTCCAAGATTTCGGGTGATCCGCTGTGTCTCCCCAAACCCCAGGTGGCATGTCGATCATGCGCTCGCTGAAGGCATTGCCATCCCTTGGAAGGTTCCCGGGAGCCTGTGTTGGATACTGGCATTGACACATTCTAGATGCTTACCCTACCACGGTAGGATTCTGACGTGCAGTCGGCCCGTCCTGAATGCTGGCTTCTGGATCTTCGTGGCTCATATGCCCTCCCTCTTGTTCTGGCCAAAGCAAGGGCAACTCCCATGTGCCACTGGGGTGCACCACCACCCATCTTATCTTCCGTGTACCCGACATCCTGTACACATAAGGTATGGTATTTGTGGTTACCTGGATCGAACAGAGAGAGAGGAGGTGGCCAAGGTCGACGGCGTTCTGAATCCTTCCACGACTGACCATGCCATCCATGCGCTCCAGCTATCGGCTCGGAGAGAGAGGTGCAGTTGCATATGTCATGACGGCAACCACGCATAGGTTCCGCATAAGGTCCATGGATGGAGAGGTCCTGATGTCCGGGGGTGTGGGATTTTAGCTCGGCAGGGCAGGGGAGTCAATGGTGATTTGCCAATGGACCGAGCCCAAGACTTCAATCCGTCAATCACGGTGGTTGTACGGAGTACATAATACAGATGGGCAATGCCGGGTCGGCGGATCGAAGCTGGCTGTCGCACGGGTAGCTGACCATGAGACAGGCAAAGGCACACCCTCGTTGCCGTGCCGGACGGCGAGTCGTTGGAGAAGTGGATTACTCGATTGGGTGCGTCGTGCATCGCGACTGAAGCCGGCGCGAATCCAAGCGCAAGTCCCGTGCCGGTGGAGAGGGGGGAGGAGAAAGAGGCCATCCTCGGTCCAGTCAGAGGCGTAGGCGTCGACCAAGGGAGAATAAATCCCTCATACAAACCGTCCTTAGGCCGACGTCGGCCATTAAGGTACGGTGCCTCTAACCCTTAGTCGCCCTAGCTGCAGGCCAATGACACCACCGCAGCAGGACTTTTGATCCTGGGCGCGGAGGTCGATAAGCGGGCGTATTAATCATGCTATTCTTATCCAGCAGCGTTGATCCCGGTGTCTGCCTGTCAACCTCACACAGTCGCAGTAGCACTTATGCCTCGCCGAAGTGGCCCTGAGGCATCCGGCCACCAAAGAGACAATCCCATTCATGCCTGAGGGGGGGGGGGGCTGCTTGTCTCCATAATCGATCTCAGGGCGGTCCACTCGTACGCGCGACAGTTCAGAGCCTCCACCGGGAGTGATGCTGGTGGTTCGATAATCAATGCAGGTTCCCCCATCCCAGAACGGCTGGGGAGAAGAACTGGATGGCTTGTTGTTCGTATGCCACATCGCATTTCCTCTTCCGGCTGGCCGGTGACCGTCGTGGTGGCAGCTTTTCCATGATTCGCATCCCGTAAGAATCCAATTTTGCCCTTTAATTTAATTTTTAATTTTTAATTTTTTTTTATGTTTTTCTGTTCGGTTCATTTCTTTTCTTCGTTTTTGCTTTCCTCTTTTCCCGCCTATTTACCCAGAGATTGGCATCCTTCAATGGGCACCAAAACTTTGCCCGTCGTTCACCAAGCCCGTCAGATAGACAATTATATAGTTTTTTTCCCCCGTTGACGGTCGGAGTTTAATCGCGGAAACAGTTTCGACCTTGGCTTCTGGGCCGCGTAGCACATATGTATCCGGAGCATAAGAGTACATAAGTAACATGTAATGTATCTCTAGTGATTCTAGTCAGTAGGTCGGCCTCGACCTGCGACCAAAATGCGGAGAGTCCGTGTCGGCCATGGATGGCGATCCTCCAGAGGCAGAGCAGAGTGATTATTGTAAGGTAGCCAAGCATGGATCGCTAAGATCTCTCTCCCCCAACAACGGACGTCCGATGTGTAACCCAGATGAAACTGGTCCTCATCCACGCTGTAAGCAATTAAGCATAGGCCCAGGGCCGGATAGCCCAAAAGGGCAACTGGAGTCGTAAGACTCGAGGCGGGCAACGATGAACGAAGGATCCTGGATGGGCCAACCCCGTTGGTTCGTCAAAGTACCCAAAGTCCCAAAGCTTTCCCAGTAGTCGGGCCCATGACTGGCTGATGATCGGGTCGGTCCTGATTGCTGGGATCGCAGCAAGAACACTTGAGGGCAAAACAGCAAAAGAAAAACAGTCCCGAGAGGCGCAGATTGGCTGCTGCGATGTGGGCAAGCTGCATCTCCCGGAGCAGCCATGGCACTGAGTGGGGGTATCCCTGAATCGCAGGAAGCTTGTCCCAGCACTCAAGGCTCGCGAGGCGTTTGGTTGCCCCCTCCTCAGCGACCGTGGATGGTTGGATGCGCAGGCAGGCAGTTAGCAGTCGGTTAGCCCGCTCGGTGGTCTCCGCTTGGGATCGGTACCATGGTTGCGTCCCCTGTGAAGCGCTGTTCTGTCAGTCATAGTCGAGCGATGCAGTTTGGTTCGGGTCTCTAGGCGCTGACCGCTTCTCTCCAGTCAGGACCATCGGGCATGGATCTGGTCATCACCACCCTTTGCACGCTGCTTTTTACTCCGGGGCACAATGATCCCAACCCACTCTGGGAAAGACGGCACGATCGCCTGAAGGAAAGGATCGGGGATTCAATTGATGACCATCGTATTTTGGGGGGGTGTCTTGGCACGGGGTCTGCCTGTATTCTCGGTACGGCGCCGGTATGGGCATCGGTCTGTATGTATGGATACCGTCGGTCCTTCCCTGCTTCGACTTACTCCGTAAGTATCATCATCACTGCCACCTGCTGAGCCTGTCTGTCGGCCGTCTGGTAGGCAACGCCTAATTCTAAACTTAGCGGCACCAGGCTGAGATTCCAACGGACATCTTCTTGACCACCGAACTCTATCTCTTGAATTGGGACCCGAGCAGCAGAGCTACCGGCATCCCTGGGTTGATCATTGTGGAGTCCCCCCTCGGGAAGACAAGAACTCGCCTGTCAAACCATTACCAGCGACACCTTCAGGATCGTGCTATTGTTGGAGGAACCCATTGAACAATGAGCCCATGACGACTAGTCCCCGTTTTTATTTGCATAGCTCAGATCCGATCTTGCCATGGTGTTATTTCTAGCAGCGTTGCTCCCCCTCCCAGGTATGTTGGACAGCCAAGAGCCAACTATTCCCGCCCAGACCGACTGTCACTCCCAGCTCATGTCCATCGGTGGCTGTGTTTTGAGTCTACGTCCACCAAGTCTACAACATGGCGCGAGGTTCCAATATACTCCCCCCTCTCTGGACCGATCTAGGTACCATCTTTCCTAGGGACGACGATCGGAACCAACCTAGAGAGTTCAGCGTGGCAGACCCCAAGACATGGATCCCAGCATGTCCCAGCATGTCCCAGCATGTCCCATCGCCCGTCGCTGTAACCTCCCAAAAACTCTCCGGGACTCGAGAGCGTCATGATCGGTCCCGGTCATGGCCGGGGAATTTCCCTTGGGTCAGAGGGTGGTAGCCGTTGCAATGTAGTACTCTGGGGTAGGTTGGTGTAACTGAAGCGTTCATTCACGTCGTCATTGCAAGGGGGCTTGTCGGTCCGAGAAACCTGGATAGAATCGTCGAGACTTCTCTTGCAGTGGGGGTCACAGTGGTTCCCGTGAGGTCGTAGCAAGCATGTTTGTGCCCTGCATCCTCGCGATCGCACAAGTATCGTCGTCTTGCTTCAGACTGAGATAACCTTCAAAAGCGCCGTGACACAGCAGGACTAGGGGCAAACCTTACGTCACAGGGCCAAGACCATCGCTTTCCGGATCAGGAACGACCAGATTTAAGCCCAGCTAGGGAAAGTCTCGGCAAATGCAATAGTGAGCAATGACAAGAAATACCAAGCATTGTTATTGGAATTGTAAAACAATAATAGCAGCCAACTGGGGAGGACACTGTCGAGAATTGTTGTCAGTTTCAGTCTCAAGAATGAGGCGTGCCAAGCACCACTTTTGGTAGCACTATAATGGGGATTGTTGGTGTATCTAAGACTGTCCTCAACTATCTCCTCGGTGGCTTCAGCTGCGACCGATCGACTCGGAAAAGGTAGCTTCGCCGAGAAAACCTACCTTAATCACCTCCACGCATAAGCAGCGCATAAGTAGGCTCGAGCGCGCGCCTGAGTAAGCTGATGGGGTACACTAGACCGAACCCGGACTAGACCCCCAGAATTATGCGCGGGCCTTAAAGCTCCAGGATGATTAGCCCAACAAAGCGCCCGCTGAAACGGCTTCGGCGCGACTCCGACGGTGACTGTCGCCCTCCCACGGTCAGTTGTTCGGGTCTGCTTGCCGTCCTCGCCCTTGTAATTACCCTGGCATTACCCGCCCCGACGGTCGGGAGGGCAACTTCCCACACGAGCAGCTCGTGCCGCTATGATGCCTGCCCTTGTCCTTGTCCTGCCTGTCTAGTTCCTCGTGGGGGTCACCCTTAGTAGCCCTCCTTACTGACAGCCTTCTTCTCGGGCTCTTCCTTTATTCGCTGTCTGGTATTCACCTAAGAGATTCGTACAACATTCCGATCAGATAAAATATCCTCTTCGTGGTACATGTTCTAGAAACAATGGGCGAACCCCCTTACTGTCGATTTTCTGGGTCTTTAGGGGGCTTTTGTTGTTCTCCCAAGAAATTTAGTGTAGATAGCTTGTGGTCGCATTTCCTAGGACCTTCAGTACTCCGTACTATGGTCGGGGATGATTTCTGACTGACCGGGTTAGTAATAACAATCTCGAGGTTAGTTCGCCTTGGTAGCCAACCTCCAAAATGCCTCATAGTCTTTTGCTTTTGTACTCGGCGCTGGCTGGCCCCGTGGATGAAACCGGCTTGTAACAAAACCGGTGACGCCTGACATCGATCAAAGGAAAACGGTCATCGCGCAGATCGTATAAACAATGAGATCTGTGATCCTCAGCGAGAGATCCTTTGATGACTCTTTCTCCCTTTATGACTCTCCCTCATGAGTCTTCTTCGACAGCATCCGGACTATGACGGTTTTGTATTTACGCGGCAAGATTACCACGGTATGGTACCGACCAGCGTCACGTAGCCGCAGGAACCGAAGCATGCATCGATTTGGCGAGAAAACGACAGGGTGGGTCTAGGCTTGGCGGGGTTGGTTGGACCGAGCGCCTCGAGGCCGCCTGCAGAAGGAAGGAAAAGAAGCCCCAGAGAAGATCAGAAATTGTAAGCGTGGGTATTATTTTGGTGTGGTCATTTATTTTTTATTTATTTTTTATTATTATTATTATTATTATTTTTTTTTTTTTTTAATTTTCTGTTTCCCTGCCCTCCTTCTCGGCGTACCCTGCCGTGCCAGAGTGTGGCGACCACTCCTGACCATACTGCCCGCCCTAACCCGGTCAGTCTCTTTCCCACCAAAACTCACAAACCTGGCGCTGCTCTCCCGCCCCCCATCACTGGACTTTACCCTGCACATCGTCATTAGTACTGAGTCTTTTACCCGCCCGCCTCTGGCTGGTGAAGCTGAATACACCGTACTGACGGTGTACAATACCACTGCGACAACCCCCCGATGATTTTTTTTTTAAATTATTTTCGCATTTGGATTTTTATTATTTTATTTTATTTTCGCCTTTCGCAACCCCCCTCCCTTAATTACTTTTTTATTTTCCGATCATCTCTACTTACATTCCTCCTTCTCTCCATCTCAATCCCACCTAGCACTGCCAACACATTGCACCTGCGAAACTCTTTCGACGCGTCTTCTTCTTCTGGCGCTCTTTGAGCTGCCAATCTCTGAAGAAGGCGTAAGTCCATCTCTTGGCCGCATACCTGACGCTCTTCTCCTCTTTTGACCTACTAAAACTACTACGGCTCCTCACCTACCACACCATGTGTTCTATATCATGACAATCATCGTCCTACTAAGGACACCCTTCATTTCCGCCCTCTGGGTCGATCACTGGTACTATTGATCGATATCGAGAGAGCATCTTCTACCTTACTCTTTGGTTGATGCAATTATATTCTTCATTCCTCTTCTCTTAACAATATACCTGTTTTGAAACCCTCAACACCTACTTACCGCCACCATTCCGTCGAGTCACTCTATACTACCGCCCACCCTCCACCTAACCGCCTCACACAACCTCTCTTACCTACTTATTCCTGCCTCCTTCTCACTATTAATATACCTAATTCTAGAAGGGATGGCTCACTTACGTGGTGGTGATCGACCATTTGCCTCAATACATAGTCTGTTGAAGATGCTACTTTCACCTCATCAGTCTAGCAAGTCGGCCCCTCAAGATGCCGACGTGGCTGAGGAGATTGATGAGCCCCCTGATCATCGGTTCTTGAATACCTCGATGACTATGAACGACGGGGTCGTTTACGTCAAGTCCCCCACCGCCATGTCTGACCGGAAGGAGTCCCTCCTCACCCGCGCCCTCAAGAACAGCCCCCCACTCAGCCCGTCCGACCGCCACTCCTCCTCTCACGAGCACTCCTTCTACCGCTCGTACACATACACCCATATCACCGGCCTCTCTGCAGCCGAGTTGACCAGCGATGGTGGCCTCACGAGCCCATCTCTTTCCAACACGCCTAGCCCGCCTCTACCGTCTCACTTGACTAGCAAGACCTCGATGGGCGACAAGAGAAAGGCAGAGGCCGTGGAAGTTGGTGAGTCAGCGGTCGAGGCCAACCTGGGACGCAAGCGGTGTATCAGCTTCGCCTGCGGACGCAAAGCCGAGGAGAAGAAGCCACAGACCCCTTCCCCACAGAGACCACCAGTCACCAAGAAACATGTCGCCAGCCCAACACCAACTGAGCCCAAGCGGAAGACCGTTCTTACCTTCGTTTGCCCAGCACGGGATCCCGAGTCTCGACGGGAGCGATCGCCACTTCGCGGTGGCTGCAGGCCGCGTCCCCGCGGCTCACCTGCTCCTATGGCGCGCAAAGCCTCCCCGGAGAAGGCCGCCCCCTCCCCCGTTAAGAAGACTCAGGAACAGAAAGTCGACCGTCGGGGTGTCCCAACCAAGGGGTTGGGTCAGTTCGAAGAGTCTGAGGCTACTCGGTTTCACGAATTTGCCAGCTCCTGTGAGGAGGATGACGAATGGGTCAAGAAGTCTGGCGAATACCCGGAGAAGATCACCCTTAACGACTGTATGAAGAAAGAAAATGCTATTAGGAAGCTCGGGGAGGAAGCCGAGGAGGAGGCCCTGGAGGAAGAGGACGAGGATGACGCGGAGGAGGATTCGGACGACGATTCGACCGTTCATGACTTTTCCTCGGATGACGATGGGAATGAATCGGACAACGAAGCTGGCTTTGCGGAGTCGGATGAGAGCGATGATGGCTCGGAGTATGACTTCTGGGCCCCGACCAGCACGACTGCTGCCACCAGCCCTCAGACCGTCGACATCGCTCGTCAGCCTTTCAGTCGTCGAGACTCAAACACATCCTTCGATTCTGTCAACGATGGGCAGCGACAGCGTAGATGGTCTCCTGCCTTCGCCGCCAAGCCAGCTGGCCGTTCCCCCATGAAGATCCCAAAGCTGCGCCCTGGTACTCCTAACCTCCCGGACAGTACGGACTTCGTCTGCGGAACTTTCGACGAAGATCGTCCTTTGGAGGCTGCCTACAAGTCCTGCATCGAGCAGCGTCGCCTCTCAAAGCAGATTGTCATTCCTCAGGATATTGATCCTAGTTTCCCTACTTCCGACCCGGAGGATGAAGATGATTTGGATGAGGAGGATGTTGAAGAATCCGTGATGGACGAGGGACCCCGGGGAAGAACCGGTCGAGAGTATGGTGGGAAGACTTCTCCCCGTGTGTCTCCCAGACGCATGGTATCCCCTCCGCCTCGCCGTCTTGGTCGTTCCTCGCCAAAGCGTCTTCGCTCCCCGCCGCCGCCGATGAAGCTGCGATCTTCCAAGGACAACTTGGCATCTGTGGAAGAGACCCCTAGTCTCCAGCCTCAGGGACTCAACATCAGTGAACTGGTGCAACGTCCGGCCATGTCTCGTACCATGTCGCTGCCTCGGACACCCAACCCCTTCTTTACCAGTCTGGACAAGTCTCACCGCTGGTCTGGCATTGTCCCCGTGCAGGAATCGCCCGAGCGCGAATCCTCACGCACCCGTGAGGTGCACACCAGAGGCCCCATCGATATTGTCGAGGGTCTCGAGAAGAAGCGTCAGAAACGCAAGGAGAAGTTCTGGCGCCAACACTGCCGCAAAGCTGCCAAAGAGCAGTTGGAACGGCGACCGATCCGCGGAAAAGGTGCTGAACGGATGAAGGAGCTTGGCCTCGAAGTTGCTGAGAGGTGCAGAGCTTACGGCGTTGGTGAAAACGCCCAGCTCGTCCTATCTGTTTAGACCTCTTATTCCGGCCGGGATTCGAGTAATTCTTGTACATAGTTCGAACTTTTTCTTATCACTCTTTAGTCGGCCGCTCTTGTGATGAGCAGTGGACCGACGTGGTGTACAAATTTCAATTGAGCGTTGTTCGCTACACACTTGTCTTCGATGTTACTATTTTTGTCCTTCCAACGTGTCCCTCGGGTTTCTATTTGCACGGAAGGGTCCCGTCTGCATTTCCACAGGGGCGGCTACGTTTGCTTCTCTCTTTCGTCTTTTTCCTTTCGCTATACATATCTGGTTCTTCCTGCATTTTTTTTCTTGTTCTTCTTTTTCTACATTGTTATCCGTGCGGTTGTGAGGATCATTGCTCGGTTAGCGTGGGTTGCATGGAGGCGGTTTGCTGCGTGGATACCCTTTTGCTTTCGATGTTGAGATGTAGATAGGAGCGAGCCGTGCGAACTGAGTGATTGACTGCATCAATGCATATATGTGCACATCATGCGATCTTGGTAGTTGTGTAGTTGTGTAGTGTAGTGGTGTGGTTGTGGAAGAAAGTCAGGCGGCTGATCTCCCGGCGGCTGAGTTGGGTTGGCGCTCGGCTAAGCCAGCCGGCCAGCGGCAGGCAAGCGACCGGCCAACGTCAACTGTCGGCCACCGCAACCTGGCTCCTTCTCTCGCTCTTATCTCCAGCCCAGCCGTCCACCACCGCCCTTTGGCTCGCTCTGCCCTTTGCCTTGCGCTGCTCTCCGATTTCCAGACTATTTGCTGAGGTTGAGTCATTTTCACCATGTGGCTCATTAACTGGTGTACGTACTTGGTGGTTTTGTCATCCGCCGACTTGCCCCCGACCAGGCGTTGCAGAACGGCCCCCCTCTGTTTTCCAGAGCTCATTGCTTCACTGTTTTCTCTTTCCATGTGAATCTCCTAAAGTATCAAGTTGCTGACATGCCATTCTCGAACAGTCTACGATCTCCTGGCCTCCCTTGGCCTGCTCAACAAGCACGCCAAGCTCCTGTTCCTCGGTCTCGACAATGCCGGAAAGACCACCCTCCTGCACATGCTGAAGGTACGTGAGCTCTGTTGTCTTCGTGGGCAAGCCTTATCTCATGGTGGTGGTGGTGGTATTGGTGGCGGTGGAATCGACTCCTGTGAAACAGATTCCGATCGCAAGGACACGGACGTCGGCAGGGATAAACGGAGAGAGAATCGAACCAGAAGCTAACGCATGTGTCTGACAATAGAATGACCGGGTCGCCATTCTCCAGCCCACCGCTCACCCGAGTACGTATACCCATACTACAGACGGACGAGAAATCGCGCCACCATGAACGAAAGCTAACCAGCAACACAGCATCCGAAGAACTCGCCATCGGCAACAACCGCTTCACGACCTTCGACCTGGGTGGTCACCAGCAGGGTGAGTTACACCCCCTCACACTATAAAGATTCAACCAGAAACTAAATGTGGAAAAACAGCTCGTCGTCTGTGGAAGGACTACTTCCCCGAAGTTAGCGGTATCGTCTTCCTCGTTGATGCCAAGGACCACGAGCGTTTCCCCGAGTCCAAGGCCGAGCTGGACGCCCTCTTGGCTATGGAGGACCTGGCCAAGGTTCCTTTCTTGGTTCTCGGAAACAAGATCGACCACCCCGATGCTGTTAGCGAGGATGAACTCCGCCACCAGTTGGGATTGTACCAGACCACGGGCAAGGGCAAGGTCCCTCTCGAGGGCATCCGGCCCATTGAGGTGTTCATGTGCAGTGTTGTCATGAGACAGGGTAAGTTGACTCTTCCTACAATTTGGGTGCATTTCAGGAGCTAATTGTTCTGTGTTATATAGGATACGGCGAGGGTATCAGATGGCTGTCTCAATACGTCTAAGTTTGCTAGCTAGCTAGCTAGCCAGCCAGCTGTCTGCTTATTGCCATATATCCCATCACTCTATTCCTGCCCTCCACCCGACTATTCCCCCCTGAACGCAGCCCTCTCATCTCCTTTCCACCCCGAGGGAGAAAGGAATCCAATATATTCCATCCAGTTCAATGAAAAGAACCCACTACATCAACCAGACAGGCCACCCAGCCGCTTGAAGAAAGTACTTACTCGCTAGGCGTAATAGTTCAATGATCCTTCCTGTTCTGGTCTCTATCCCCTCAATCTTCAAACCTATCTCAGTCCGACTGAACCATCCAATCTCAATCAAATCAATCATTTCCATCTTCTACATTTATTGCGATATCATGCGTTTCTCCCGGTTTTGCTTTATTTTGATTCAGTCTTATATCTACTGTCTGTTTACCTGCAGTGCCGTCTGTGTCTCGTTGTAGCCTTCCTCCCCTTCCTCATCTCTCGGAAACCAAACGAACAAAGAAACCTCCCTCCTTGTACTGTAACTAATACTTAGTTACCGCAAGTTTCTTACCTACCTAGCTAGATATGACCGAAAACGCGCAATGAAACCAATACCTACATACATACTTGCAATAAATAATCTATTTCTAAATACGTGCGAGTCAGGTACTTTGAGTCATGAAAAGTTACTCGAGTCAAACATACATACGAGTTGAGTCATAGATACCTACCTCTAACTCTAACCCCCGAGTCATGAAGAACTACATCCATACATAAGAGTCCTACTCTAATCTACTCTCTCCTTTACTGTACTCTACGTACCTGTACGAACCAAACATGAAAAACAACATGAACACGACCTCTGCTTCAACATCAACTCCAACCCCAACATCAACATCAACAGCAACTTCAACATCAACATCAACTTGCTGTAAGGGTTGTCTGCATCTAGAAATACATGTATATGAATAGGGATGAATAAGATAGATAAGTTTAAGGTACAACAAACAATACACGCGGGCCGGGCAAAACACCCCCGGTTTTCCACACAAGTCATTAGACGGGGTGTTGATTCCTTTCTCTCGTTCATGCATTCGTCCATCCATTTCCATCGTTGTGTGTGTGTGCTCGTTTCTTCCTCCGCCAGGTCCATTTCTCGTAGGTTGGGTAGGTAGGTAAGTAGGTGTAGTCCGGATCGAGGATCGCGAGGTGGCGTGGTTGTCGTGTATGCTCGCGGGCGGGTTCGAGGGCCTAGCCACTGGGTGGGAGGGAGAGAGGTAGGGTAGGTAGGCAAAGTGGCTAGATGGGGGAGGGAACGAAGGCAGGAAGAGGAAGAGGGGATCTTGGCTTGGGACGCTCGAAGGACACGGGCGTGTCGTTGCTTATTTGGTTGGCATTACACTCACAGGAAGATTTTAATAAAAAACGCACATGGAAAACACCAGATGCAGCCCGTCGCTTCCCCTTCCTGTCAAATGAATTCGGACAACACAAGTCGAAAAATGGGGGCAAGGAGAAAAAGAGTAAGAGAGGAAGTGAAAAATGAAGATGAACAAGAAAAAGAAAAACACCAACCCCTACTTGGAGCAGAAACTACCTTCCATATAGAAATGAAACACATTCAGCGGGGAAACAATGACTTGGGAGTCGCTGGAGTCTGGTATGCGCGGAGGGAATTGTGACGTTCTGCGTGTCGTGAGGTTCTCGGGCGGCTAGGTGTACTGCTGCTTCCGATCGTCTAATGCATGGCCTTCGAATGTCGTTGGGGGCTTGGGTCTCTCGTGTGTTGTGACATTGTGGGACTTATGACGTTCTTATCTCCGCCCGAACCTGCTGCACATGGAAAAGCTCGTATGATTCCTTACTTCTTCTTTTGCTTTCGCGGAGGAGTGATGGGCCTGCCTGAGCTCATGCCCCCGTAAACGTACTTTTGTTTCTTTTCTGCTGGCTTCAAGATCTGGACGCGAGCAAATGCTGGTTAGTCTCACACCCATTGGTCTTCATGGAATCGGGGCGGCCTACCTGGAAGGAACAGAGTAGGCTCTCATCGACGCTCATCATTGCACCAGCGTTGTCGAACTCGCCACAGTAGTTAGGAGCACTGAATAGCGTGACCAGCTGTCTCTTGGAGAAGAACTCATAGCCATCCTCAACGACCTGGTGTGCGCGACATATCAGGTCCATATCGTGTTTCTGGAGGAAGCGCGATACGACGTCCGGACCGAACGTGAATGAAACACCCCGATCGTTTTCGCTCCAGCCGGTGATGTCCTTATCCGGATCGGACCACAGCAGGTCACACAGGAGACCGCAGTCAGGAATCTATCTTCGTTAGCAGGTGAAGCCTAGGGCTTCCAAGAGCCTGGCAAAAATTTTTATCACTCCTAGAGCCTTCTAGGATAAAAAAGAAAATGGGCTGGTCTTCATCTTTGACAAGTGAAAGACCCCACAAGCCGGAAAGAAAAGAGCACTTACATCAGTGGGGCGCATCACACGACGGATCTGCTCCATCGAGTTCAGGTCGGGACTCAGACCTCCGTGCATGGTGAAGATCTTCTCATCAATGATTGCCGCGATGGGCAGGCAGTTGAAGCAATCGGTGAAAGTCTTCCACAACTTGATGTTGTAGCGCCGCTTGCACTCATCGTAGAAACCATAGATACGGTTGATGGACGCACACTCGTGGTTACCACGAAGAACGAAGAAGTTCTCGGGGTACTTGATCTTGTATGCAAGAAGCAGGCAGATTGTCTCAAGCGACTGCTTGCCACGGTCGACGTAGTCTCCCAGGAAAAGGTAATTGGCCTCGGGCGGGAAGCCACCGTATTCGAAAAGGCGAAGAAGATCGTAGTACTGGCCGTGAATATCACCGCAAATCTATTAAGCGCCGCCGAGTTAGAGGTCCGCGGTCGATGGCGAGAGGGCCCGACCTGCCGGGTTGAACGAGGGATGACGTTACCTTGATGGGTGCCTCCAATTCCAGCAGTATGGGCTGAGAGATGAAGATCTCTCTGGCCTTGGTGCAAAGATAGCGGATCTCCGACTCCAGAAGCTGAACCTGCTTGCCAGGTCGGCTGCCCCTCACCTCCAACAATCTATCAATGATCGAGTCCAAATCCACTTCCTGATCGGCCATGATTCAGCGGCTCCAACGAGAGACGACGTAAACGAGAGGGAAGGAAAATAGGGAAAACGAAAAGGAAGAGAAAAAAAAAAGGTCGATTAAGACAAGCGTTTGACAACGGAAGAAGAAAGGAAAGGGCGCGAAGGGAAGCTTTGCGGAGCGATCGGTAGCGATACGACTGATGACGCGGCGTCTATAGGCTGTGACAACAATGAGGTCAGGTTAGAAATTGCCCTGAGGGTTCGACGTAGACGGCGGGATGAAGATGAGAGGGCAGAGAGCAAAGAGACGCGTGATCAATGCGCCCGGGAAATTTTTTCAAGCTGGTCTTTCTGGATGGCGGGTGAAACGGCGCCGGAGGGGAGGGGGCAGGTCGGCTTACCAAACAGAATCTAAAGAGACAAGGGAAGTCAAGAGGCGGCAAGAGGCCAAAAGGCCTGGAACACTGAGCGGAGATCGGACAGCGATGGCAGATGGCGGAGGAAGAATAAAGCAGCGTTTTTTTCACACGGGGGAGGGGAGGAGAGGAGGAGGGCGATGCGCGTTGATAACGGCGAGATGCGGCTAGCAAGGTTTTGAGGGATATCGCTGGGCGAAGGCTGCTCTGGACGGGGCCGTTGCAAAAAATAGCAGCAGGCGGCGGGCGAACGAGTTGGGTTTGGTTTGTTTGGCGTGGGCTGGTTGGGGAGGAACACCGGACTGGAGTCGCTCAAGGAGAATCTCTGCACCTGGTGGCGTGAGGGGGGTGTGTGTGGGAAACAGTTGGTCTGTTCAGGTAGAGGGGGAGAGATGGAGGAGGGAGAGAGAGAAAGACGAGGGAGAGAGGATGAATGGATGGATGGATGGCAGGCAGGCAATCAAGGGATCGATCGATCTCTCGCTCGACGGACTGGGGGGAACAGAGTCGAGGCTGAAAAATTTTCGCCGAATTCCACGAGAAAGGGAGCAGCAGAGCAAAGCGATGTGAAGGGGATGGATTGGGGAGCAACTGGGGGCAGAGGATGGCAGCAACAAAAGAGACAAGCTCACCAGCGACGCGCGCAAGAAATCAGCAGCAGGCGAAGTCGAGCGACAGAGCAATGGAAAGGGAGAGAGCAAGTAATCCAGGCAGGACTGGCAGACTCGCAGACGGGCAGATTGGCGCCCGGCGATGGCAAAAGGGAACCGCCCCGGCCTCGTGGTCCCCGCCCCTGATTGGCTCCTCCCCCGGGCGGCAGGCGGCGGGCCTTTTCATCTCGAGTCCAACACTCCAACATCTCGTATACCTCACCCCTCCTCGTTCGTACAGTTACAGGGCGTGGTCCCTCCAACAGCTCACCTTCGGTTCTTCTTCAGCTCCCTCCCTCTTCAGCCGATCTATCCTCACCTCCTACCGTCGCGTCCCCCTCCCAACCCACCTCCCAAGCAACCCCCAACCCCAGACCTTCCCCGACCTCGACCGTTGCTCCTGCAAGGAGCACCGCCAATCGATGCCGCGATCCCCCTCATTGCAATAGAAGAGCGCCGACCCTCAACCCGAGTCTGGATACTTGACATGCCTGCGGAGGATCTTCCGACCCAACGTCGGTCTATCCATCATGTACATCCATATTCCATCCCCTCGACTTACGTACGCCTGCCACCCCTGGGTGGCACGAGCACTTGCATGCTTTGCCCCAACCCTTCAACGGCGTAGGTGACTTAAAATCCCCGCACCTGAGACCATCCTTCCAGAATGCCTCGATCGCTGCCCATTCCTACGCGCCCTACAAGCGGGGACCTTCCCCTCTACCTATGACGCACCGCACCTGATCCGAAAGTGCCCAGGGCACATTGCATTTCAACTATTGGCGCTACCGCCGGAGTGAGAACATCTGACTCGTCACAACATCTTCGTGTCTCATGCATTAGGTCCGAATCTCATCATGGGTCTGCAAAGACCTGCAAAACAATCCGTAGGAAACAGTGCCACGGGGAAATGAGTATACATCCTGAAGAATCAATGGGCATCCCGGGCATGCACGGAACGGGAAGAGCAGCAGAAATGTCAATGACCGAAAGCGAACAGACAAACGTGCGCAAAGCAAACACCAGCAACGCCCAGACCCCAGCACTCCTGTCCCGAATACAATACAAGCCGTCTAGAAGAAGAAGAAGAAGAAGAAGAAGAAGAAGAAGTAATCCTATCAGATGGACCAGCCGGGAACGGTCGGATGCGGGCCGGGGGAGGTATATAACCATGGAGAAGCAAGAGAGGAGTGGGAGAGGGAGGAGAAAGATGAAGTAGAAAAGAAGAAGAAACAGCCAGGGGCTCACGCATCCGGTCCGTAAGCTCTGAAAGATCACCTAACGCCGTCAATGATGCAGTTCAGCAACCAGTTGCGAGAAGCATATCGTCAGGGGTCTGCATGTATAAGGTCGTATATTCAAAAGCCGGAATGGTATCATGGAAGAACTGCGTTTTCGAAGCCAATCGGAACTTTTCTCCGGGGGGTTAAGACGTGTAACCGAAATCTCAGACTTAGTAGCGGCCATGGATGGGGCCATGATGTTCTTTGCTCCCTTATTCCTTCGATCTCTCTCCTTCCCTTCATCTTTTTTTTTGTTTTTTTGTTTTTTCCCCTATTTTCCGATCTTCATGTTTTCTTCTTTTCTTTGGTCGATTTCTTAATTTTTTTTTTATCTTTTTTCTTTCTTTTTTTTTCTTTGAATTTGTTCGATTGCCCGGTTAACTCAGGGCATGACCGCCGCTCAAGATGACTTGGGGATTCACCCTGGTCAATGAGTCCACGGGGATCCTGGTTGGATCATTGTAATCGGGCCCAGTATAAGACACGTTGATATCCGTCTGTGCGTCCTTCCACCGGTGGTCCTCGAGCGTTCTAAGCCAGCTGTTTCCAAGCTCCTGCCTGAGAACCTCTAGTTGCCGTCTGTAAAAATCACCATCCACGCCCCAGTCTTTACTCTGGGGTGCATGTTGGAGGCCAAGACAGTCTTTTGTCTGGAGGGCGGAAGAGTTTCGGTCAACATCAGTCTTTTCCGGGCTCTTGGGACTAACGGGTCTGGCCTGAGGTCCACCATCAGATTTCCATTGACGGTCGGGAGATGTCGTGACAAACGGATCAACAGGTAATTGCACAGGCTGGACAGAAGGAATAGAAGGCACCACCGCACCTGAATCACGATTACCATCAGTCGAAGGCTTTTCTAGAGGCCGATCGGCGATTTTCCGCCGAGCACCCTTCTTCCGACGAGTAGATCCCACTTCGATGCCATTCTGCCCCACTCGTCCTATGTGCCCAACTTGTTCGTAAGGAAGCGGAGGCTCCTGAATGGCAGTGTGCAATGGCTTGCTGACGACGGCAGAAAGATCTGCCGCGACGGATCGTATGACAGGTGCCGCTTCGGGCTCAGCAGCTCGGTCCACCAACTGTTTCCGCTCGGTGTATCCTGGTCCCGACCCATCAATGATGATGTCCTCGGAGTAACCCGGAGTACGTCGGAACAAGTTGAAAATCACAACGCGGTAATTGGAATGCGTCTTCACAAATGGATTGCCAGAGACCCAGATCTCCCGTATCTCAGGGAGATTGGTCAGCCTAGCAATTTCAGTAGGGTCGGTGAGGTTGTTATCTCGGAGGTCGAGCCGCTCCAACGAAAGCAGCCTCTCAATGCCAGCGAGGGATCGAAGACGGTTCCCACGGAGGTTGAGTGCGGTGATTGCGGGGAGGGGATTGCGAGACACGGAGTGGAGCGATTCGATCATGCAATGCGAAAGGTTCAAAGCCCTCAAGGCAACCAAAGACGCGAGACTGTCGGGCACTTCCGTGAAGAGATTCGTCGATAGATCGAGCGACTGTAGAGTGTTGGCAACTGGGGCAAGGCCGGCGGCGGTAATAGAGGTCAGGGAGTTGTCTGGAAGGCCAAGGTGTCGCAAAAACCGCCATTTAGATGTCGGCAAGACCCCGGCGGCAAGATTTGAAGAGCTTCCGTTGCGGTGACCCGAGGTTTCGCTGGAGTTGGAACTACCTGACCCAGTACGTCTAATTCGGGAGACATTCCCACGGCTATGACGATAAGTCGAATGCTTTGAGCTGGTAGGACGGGAAGGGGAAATGCTTCCGGTCCGTGGACGAGCTTTGGACCCCTCTGATGCCATCCTGATCATAGACGCCGATTGAGGACTCGAGCTGGTTCCGAACGGCGCATCTGCAACTGGCGACCCAGGGGCAGAAAGCGATCCGGAAAGCTCGGATTTGTGAACTGGCTGGGGGTTTGCATTTCCAGCCCAGCTCATCATTGGCGAGTGATGGTGCTTGGATGACCGCCGGCGACGTTTGTCAATGTCGTCCAGCACGATGCCTGTGAGCAAGTCTGCCGGGTCTTCGATCTGAGCCCTCTTGACAGTCAGCGTCCGCAACTGCTCGGATAGCCTATCCCAGCCAAAGAACGAGCGATAGTCTATATCAATGATCTCTAACGCGCTCAGGTTCTTAAAGGAATGCAAGGGGACGGCTGTGTCAAAAGGGAATTCTTCGTAGCCACGGATCAACCGGGCACGACGGTCGGGGGCTAAACGCAGGCATGGGATCTTGGTAAAGGCAGAGTATAGGTATTTGGTATCGGCTTCTAGAGCAGCCTTGGCCTTTTCCGATTTGGAACCTGAGTCTTTGGATCCCAAACCAATCGAAGACCAAAGCGAACTCATACCGGACATGACGCTACGGACACTGGACACGGAGTGGATAGAGTCCCGGTCACCCCTGGATCGCTGAGGCTTATTCAGGAAGGACACATAGGACTGTGACCCATCTGTGTGGATGTTCTCCAGCCTAACATTCAGAGGGCCCACGGCAATGGAAAGTTCTTCGAAACGGGAGAGGAGGTAAAATAGATGGTGCGGGGTGAGAGTAAGTTTCGCAGGTTTGACGTTCTGCGAGGTGAATTTCAGTGCCCCGAATGACAGGGCCGCTGCTAGAGTTGAGGATGCCGAGCTCGACGAGCCCGACTGGGTATGTGTAGATTGCGCATTTTTGGTCGGCTGGCGCCTCAGTTGCAGCGCATTCGCAAGGGCCTTTTCATGGGTTCGCACGAAGCTAGCAAGGTTCTAAGAGAAAGGCCAATGTTAGCAGCCAAGCATGGCACTGGGGCATGAACCAGGGGAGGCTATGAGAAGGAGCACACGAACTTTTATGAAGAGCTGTCCATCTTCAGTGTTCAGCTTCTCCATTACGGAAATCGCTTCGCCCAACGAGACAAAAATCTATCTAGTTAGGCGGACTCTGAAGAGGAACGCTCAAGTACTCGTAGCAAGGACAGCGAGAGTCGACATCTTGCTGACCAGACACAGAGCGAAACGAGAAAGGGACCTGTAAAATAGAGAGAGAGCGGGAGTCAGCCGTGACTCATTGAATAGCCCAAGGCGCGATGCCTGGCAACTGTCGTCGAGGCGAAGGAGAGACAAGGCTGGGTTGTACCTAAATAGATATAGGGGGGTGCCGAGTCGAATAAATTCACTAGGCCGCCCACCACAACGATGCAAGAGTCCACGGAAGAGAGGGGGGTGAGGGAAGAGAGAAGGCTCCAATGTCAGGCGAGAAGAGAAAGCCTGTCGCCGGGACAAAGCTGAAGAGGGAAGAGGCGAGCTGAAGCAGGAGGGATCACCAAAAAAGGAGAAGATGGGTGGACTGGATAGAAAAAGAAAGGACCGGGGGAGCTAATATGCAAGCACCACGGACCTACGACGTACCAGCCAGCCTAGACTAGTAGGTGGTACGTGATCCGTCGGGGGGGGAGGGACTGGGAAGGAGGAGTGGGTATGGACGAGCACCGGAGCAATCAGCTGAGGGGGGAGGGGCGTAGGGGTGGTAAGCCCGGGTGGATGAGCGACAAGGGAATTATTCTTGTTGGCTGACAGGTGGGCAATAGTATGCCTCCAAATTGTCTGGGAGGGCAGGGAGGGAGAGAACAAAGGATGAAAGAAAAGCAAGAGGCGGCGCAGTCTCGAGATAAGTGCAGGTGTCGAGTGCAAAATATGCCAATTCAGGAGACGGGGGGGAAAGGAGGGAGAGGCAAAACGGACGGCTGGCGATACCTGGGACTAATATAATTTATTATCATATAGAATCCTCGCCTGTTATCTTGTCCTGCTTTCCCTTTGGTCAGGGAGCCGCTGCACCGGGCGCCGTCCAGAGGTACATGCGGCCATGCATACATACGGTACGATACAGCCAGACCACGGCGGGTACGGGATACCACCCCATACTATGTACTATACCCTCTCTGCCCTTTTTCTTTTTTTCTTCCCAGGCGGTTTTGGCCCTTTTTGCCCCCATCAAATCACATCGCTCGTCTGCCGCGTCTATCAATCAGCCGGTGGCAACCTTCGGGAAGGGTTCGTTAAGATTCAGTTTGTTCGTCAACTTGTCCCTGTCTGGCGTCCCTATCAGAGGGATTGAAAGCGTCTACTATTAGATACGGACCCATACCTCAAATGACTGGTAGCCTTCTCCGGAAACTCTATCTAGCGGGGTACTCCGATTACTCAGGCCGGCTGGATATGATAAATTGATAAGCGATCTCCAAAATATTGGCAGTTCCCATCGTAGTGCCCTCTCAGTACCATTGGACGGTCAAAGTTTCTTCATTGATATCAGTCGCCATTGGTTTCAGGATGAGCATATCAATGCAACGTTCTACCAGGGAGTGCCATTCTTCGGCTCTGCGTAGAGTGGAGCATCTTTCCGAATCCCTCGAAGCGGGTATCCCGATCGCCGACCCTTGGACTTGGCTGATGCAGTTACGGAGGACTCAGTAGTATGCAGCCATAAGAATAGTAATCTAGCAAAGGGAATACTCCGTACATAAGGGCGGAAAGGATGGAGTCAAACGCACACACCATGTTGATCAATTTGCCAAGTAATTAAGTACTAAGTTTGTAGGTAATTTTTTTTTTTCGAAGCCACAGAGCCAGCCCGGCTCCAGTATGATGCAGGTCGGGTGAAAAGTTTTTGATGTTGGATGGAGGGGGAAAAGAATGAAGAGCAATGTTTGGTTGAACCGGGCGGTGCTTGGAGTGACCCGCCTCTTGGGCGGATGCAACTGTGCCGGCGGTAACTGGACGGTCCTTGTCAAGTCGCCCCGTGATTGGCGGTGGGTCCCCAAACGTGCAGCTGATAGCGCCCTGGCGGACATTCATGTACATGTCCTCTGGGCCAATCAGCGGGCGTTGTCCGGCACCTGCATGACGCTTTACTCGAGCAGCTCTAGAGGATGGATTTTTAGCGACTTTCTTGAGGGAAAAAAGGGAGCAGGAGGACACCGGCGAGAGCCAAAATAACATCACGGACATTTTTAGGGGGGTTTTGAGGATGTTGCTAAAAGTATACGGGCTGGGATAGGCAGCCTTGGATACCTACTAAAACTACTAAACTCGTACCTGAGGTACGTGACGGTTGTGACCATACAGTAGCGGCGTCGAGATAATTAAAAGGGAATCGGAATCGGACACATCTCAACTTTGGAACGGTCTTGCCTTGTCCGCATGGGGAGTCCGTTGCATCCATCGGTCATTGCCTGAAACTCGGAAAGCAATCTGTCCCTGGTTCCGAGTATTCCTACTCCTAGTCTCCTACACAGTAGGATGTACAGACTACGGACAGACTTACGTACCTGGTTATCTCGCACTGACCTTTGACATTCTTCGGAGGCTCAAGTGGGTTTTGTTTCTCGTCTTTTTTTATGATCAAGTGACCGCAAACCCATCAGCGTCGGTAGATGATCGGGTCATCGGTCATCGGCCATGGCGAAGGGATCGCTCGTCTGGCTTCGTGGTCAGCCACGACGAATCATGGACACCACCATGCTGAGCTCCCGTACATCCAGCTGCCGAGGGGCGATGATGTGCTGTGTGGTTATCTCGATTGCCAAACCTAAACCGCCGTCGTGTAGCGTTGAGGCCATTCATTGCCCCTTCCCGCTGTCAGTCACACCGCTTACCGACCATGTCCCATCATCACACCACATTCTTTCTCCGGTGCCCACCCCTCCTTGGAATAACATCATTCGACCCATGGTACTGTGCCACTCTGGTCTCTAGGCGGTTTCATCATGCATATTGCATCCAGCCAAAGGCCCACGTTCCTGTGATCTTCGATAGCATCGATCGCAACGAGGGGCTGACGCTGAACTTTGATGAATGACGTCCATGGAATAATTCGCAGACGGTCTGTGATCGTTGCCTTACTGATAGCCAAAAGTTTCCGGCACACTGTTTCCGTCCCACGGAGGATTTGTCCCAACGTCCAGTAGATAGACTCTACTCTACTTACAGTCGGTAACCATGACAGCGTGGAAACCTCGAGTAATTATTCCATGTTTCATGATCATGCATTGGACGTCTCCGTGCCTTGCCTCCTCGCAAATTACTACTGTTGGAAACTGGGGCCGTCTTCTTCTGCCCCTGTTTCTCGCCCCATCGAGTCGATACATAGTACATAGATGGATGACAAGGCAACACCATTGCAGGAGAGTCCTATGGCGTGCAGATGCCTAGAGACTTCGGACGTGGTTATTCGGCCGCCTATGGCTGAAGGAGCGGTGTTGCCAATCAGAACCTTCTTCCTCGAATTTTCGAAGCGAATCCGCATGGTTCTTCAATTTGCCATGCGCTTCGCACGCTAGGAGTCGTGTTCCAGGTCTTCGTCCATAATTTCTTTTGATATCATGCGAGGAGTCCCAGTGGCTCTTCCTTGTTTACTCGCATCCCTGCTTGAACGTGTCTCACATGCTGGGGTTAACCCCGGTCGGCGACAACGTTGTTTGGAGGCAAATGTCCGGACAGACTCCGATGTAGGAATGCTGGTGCTGGTAGTAGCCTGGTACACAGTCGATGGTTGGAATGGAGACCGGCCTCACGGTGGTTGCGCCCTCCAATGAGTCTCGACCATGGAGGGGGGCACATGACCTTTATGACATCTGATCTGCCCGGTGGTGGAGGCAGGAAGCATTCCTAGTTTGAATTATGGAGGCCGCTACGGAAGATAGAATGATAGAATGATTGATAGAGTCATTAGAGTGGCCGACTAAGTCAGTACACAGTCAACACTAAACCGCAAGAAAGGAAAAGGCCGGCCCGGTTGCGGAAAACCGAGTGTGGAACCGGGGGAAATCTGACGACTCGAAAGGCGGGTCTCCACTGCAGTCAACCGCTCGAATGATCAGCAGTCGTTCGCGACTGTCGTGCCAATCAAAGCCGACATCGCAGCCCATTGGCAATTTTTTTTCCCTTCCCCGTAATGACTAGCCAACTGCAGGGAGAGGCGCCAAGGATGAGGGCGATGAAGAACAGGCTGTCTCTGGCTCTCTGCGTCCTGTGCATACGTACCACCGTCCATTCGTATGGTGCATACGGGCATACGGGCATACGGGACATACGGGGCATACGGGACCAAGGAAGGGAAAAAAAACCACCGAGGCGCGATCTTCATGCATTAGTCGCAAAGTGGAAGAACACGGGCGCAGCTGGAAAGTGAGTTATGGAATGATGGGGATAAGACTCGATCCTGCTGCATCCCACCACTTTGGGGCCACCTAGCATTAATGGGGTAAGTCGAAAGCCTTGTTCAGGGTTCGTGATAGATAACAGTAGTAGCGTACATACTACATAGATGGTTTGTGGTGGCTAAGGTTCAAGGTTAACCGGTTCTCGAGGTCAGGGAGAAAGCGGCTAACGCGCGAAAAGGAGAAAACAGAAGCAGCATGTTGTTGTTCCCTGTTGAGCGGTGTTGCCATCCCGGTTTGGTGGTGAATAACTGCAAGATGTATAGGCTACTGGATGTTGTTGTTGTCTGCTGGACACAGCGATGAGAGCAATCGAGTATCCCCTCCTCCATCATCATCATCATCATCATCATCATCATCATCATCATGGCATGATGCGATTGCGGATGACACCAAGCGAGCTGGCTAAATGCAGCAGCCGACCAGCCACTAGTAGGGCACCAGATCAGCACCATGCAAGAAGAACTCCCCAGCTGGCTGAACCCTACGACATTGGCGGGGTATCCATCTCTTAGGGGCTTAGTCCGCAGTACCTGCAAATCATTTGTCTTCTGGACTCGTCTGGCACGGTATAATGCGTGGTCGACTATTGATAACCAATTCCCACAAGGCTCTGTGGCACTCTCCCAGACTCACAGACCACCGGCAGAAGTCTCCGATTGTTGAACACTTGGAGAGTCGGTAAATTTACCCCGCAATGTGGAAAGATACCGATAGAGTCCCAATGCCACCAATCGAACCCATGGTCCCAGCCATGCCTCGTGCCTCTTGTCACACCGATATATTAATATACAGACCGACGGCAGGTTGAGATTCGGGCGGCTAATGTGGAAATGTGCTTTTGGAGGGAGGGGGGCAACGGCACTGGATCCGGATGGTGGGCAGAACCTGTCATGGCAACACGGGCGCCCCCCAGCTGAGGCCTCAGCTTTTTTTACGCAACACTACGACAACCATGCTGGATCCATTCGGGACCGGGTTGTCACGCAGGCTGCTATAGGTCGGATTGAGCAGTCTGCTGGGCCTGTCGCCAGTCATGCCGACGGTTTGTCGCTCGCCGATCCCGCGTGTTCTTCCAACGTGTGCGTGTGCAATACACATTCCAATGCTCCCCGGATTTCAGCGGCAAGCATGTACATGGCAGGCATCTTGATCACGTAATCGCTGGTTGTGCTCTGATGATCATGGTCACTCGGGAAGTGATTTGCAGGCTTCTTTCGTCTGCAATGTCGATCTATCACAACACGGACCATTGGACTGATAGACTAAAGCTGCTTTCTGAAAGCAAGATGTGCTGGTGACTTGGAGGTAGGTATACTGTGTACTGTGTATACTCTGTGTTACTGTGTAGTGGGTATAGATCAATACCTTCTGACATGACGATATGACGGAGCCGATATTGCTTCTTCTGCAGCATGGTCCAGCTTCAACCGAGTTTTAGGCCTCCTGTGGCTTATTGCCGAATGGATGTATTACCCTGGCCCTATCCCTGACCATACTGGTTGGTAATATTGCATCGCCTTGGAGTCGGTGAGGCTGTTAGCACCGGGAACTCTCCGCTGGATTATTTATTCCTGAGGCTCGTTGGAGCGTGCCCAGCCCCACTTTATTAGCCACATCCACTCACGTCACGGGGCACCGTGGCGGTGCCCCTCTCTGACGTCGGCGCCTCCAGTGCGCGTCAGTGATCCTCCGCAGGATTATCTTTCCTCCCATCAACATCATGCATCATTATCATCGATCATGAACTGGGCAGAGAAGCCGCCGACGGATGATCCTCACGAGCCTAGTGCGATACCGGATTACGACCGCGATTTCCTCAATCCCGACGACTTGCGCCAATTCGAGAATGCCTTGACAGACCAAGGGGCGTCACCGCTGGTTGCCCTCAACGACTGGCGCCCCATCTACCAACGGGTCCGGAGAGGCCGTGGTCGCCGTAAAGGGCCTAGGCGAACCAAAGATGAGACAAGAGAAGGTGTGCTGTACACAGTTCTGAAGTGGCCCTTTCTGTTCACCGTCTTTGGCTGGATTGCGGTCCTCGCCTTCGCCTACACCTTCACCCGCGTCTATATCTTCCTATACGAGCAGTGGATCACATGGCGGGGCAGAAGGCAGAGCCTTAGGCGACAGTTACACGCGCAGACCAATTATCGCGATTGGCAAAAAGCCGCACAAGCCCTGGATGATCACCTGGGGAACCAGAGGTGGAAGGAGATTGACGAATACGCATACTACGATCACCTCACGATAAACAATCTGGTGGACCAGCTGAGGAGGGCTCGGAATGAGGCTGAGCGTGAGATACGCGTGGGACACACCCGCCCAGGCGAGGCGCCTGCGGCGGAGGAATTATGTACACTCTTAGAAGCGTGTGTCAAGAACAACTTTGCCGGAGTGGAGAATCCCCGGCTATACAGTGAGGCCTACTCTGGTACCAAGAACCTGGTACAGAGATACATCGACGAGTTGCATGCATGCATTCAATTGGTTGCAGACTCGAAAGTGATCAGCAGCGAAGACAAACTACAGCATTTCAAGCATTTGGACACCAATTTTGGACGGACCGCCCTCTGCCTCTCTGGAGGGGCTACCTTTGCGTACTACCACTTTGGAGTGGTTCGGGCGCTTCTTGATAACGAAATTTTGCCGGAGATCATAACGGGGACGTCTGGAGGGGCGCTGGTCGCTGCATTGGTTGCTACCCGAACGGATGAGGAGTTGAAGCAGCTACTCGTGCCTGCCCTGGCACATCAGATCAAGGCGTGCCACGAGAGCTTCCTGACTTGGGTCCGGCGATGGTGGCGGACAGGGGCGCGATTCGACACACTGGACTGGGCCCGGCAATGTAGCTGGTTCTGCAGAGGCTCGACGACGTTCCGGGAGGCATACGAACGAACCGGGCGTATCCTGAATGTGTCTTGTGTGCCATCTGACCCTCATTCGCCTACAATTTTGGCCAACTACCTCACCTCCCCTAATTGCGTGATCTGGAGCGCGGTGCTCGCTTCTGCGGCGGTCCCTGGCATCCTGAACCCGGTCGTCTTGATGACGAAGAAACGCGACGGCACACTTGCTCCGTACTCTTTCGGGCATAAGTGGAAGGATGGCAGTCTGCGGACTGACATTCCGATAAAGGCGTTGAACCTCCACTTCAACGTCAACTTCACCATCGTTTCGCAGGTCAGACTTTTCTCTTCATGCCCACGCTACCATGAAGCTAACATGATTTTTCTCCGATAGGTCAACCCTCACATCAACCTCTTCTTCTTCAGCTCGCGAGGCGCGGTAGGCCGACCGGTCACGCACCGCAAAGGACGCGGCTGGCGGGGAGGATTCCTCGGATCTGCGATAGAACAATACATCAAGCTAGACATGAACAAATGGCTCCGAGTGCTCCGACACCTGGAACTCCTGCCCCGACCGATGGGCCAAGACTGGAGCGAGATCTGGCTCCAGAAGTTCAGCGGCACCGTCACCATCTGGCCGAAGACGATTCCCTCTGATTTCTACCACATCCTCTCGGACCCCAGCCCGGAACGGCTCGCACGCATGCTGCGGGTGGGCCAGCAAAGCGCGTTTCCGAAGATCCAGTTCATCAAAAACCGACTCAAGATCGAGATGGCGGTGGTGCGAAGCTTACAGAAATTCGCTCACGCCGGCGGCAGGGCGATTTCACCAGCGCCGTCTCGCTGGCGCCAAAACGACGACCCCACTGATCCCCTGTCCGAGCGCCTAGACCAGAACCTCCCGGAACGCCGGGTGGACAGCGCGGTCGGCGAGGAGTCGCATTTACTGGACGGGTCCCTGTCGGATAACTCGTCTGGGGAGTCGGCGTCGTCCCGATTGCGGGTCCCGGAACGCCGTCGGGGGAGTACGGGGAGTATCCTCGAGGAGATGCGCCGTCAATCTGCGGTGTTTTTCGACGATATGGACATGTCGGGCGAGGACGAGACGCTTAGGCCCGGATGAAGATTATGTTCCCCCTGCTTTCTGCCTGGTAATTTCCGCCAGGAAGATAATGCTAAAATGGTCGGGTGTTTCGAACGGCTTCTCCGATGCATGTCAGATGGGGGGGTTCCGGGTACCGGCACCTTCCCTTGGAACCAGGTACATACGCGGCGAACAGTAATATTACTTTGTAGATGCATGATGCATGTTTGGTGGTTTTTGTATATAATACATATTAAATGAGCTATTTATCTTCGCCCGCTTATCTCCTCAACATATGCAGTCCGCCCACCGGAATTGTTTGCCATGCCATGCCATGCAGTCACCCACATGCTTATGTTACTCCGCATATAACGAGGTAGCGTAGCTACTATGCATGTTTGCTCTGGAGTCTTGTACGGAGTACACGGACCATCCTCCCCAGGCGGGGGTCTCTCCAGGTCGGTCGTACAAACGTACCACTTCCCCGTCCTATATGGGATCTAATAAGCCCTAGCCAGAACTTTACATCAAGACAAGATAATATCCTACGAGCTATCTAAATAATGCTCTTATCACCCTTGGTCGAGTGAAACAATGCCATCCGAACCTTAGTCCAAGACTGAGGACAGGGATATAGATAAGGATACCGGTACTAGTACCAGTGTCAGTGCTAGTAGCATCTTCACCTTGGTACTAGTCGTAGGCAACATCGTCGTAGCCTACACAGTAGTATATATCTAGATAGTAGATAAGTACGGAGTAGAGTAGGTAGTTGCTCTAGACCTCCCTCTCTCTTTTCTCCCTCACCCCCCCCAGCTGCCTGGCTTTGACCACCCTCTCATCCCATTCCCATCCCTAAACCAACCCACCCCCAACAAAACACTCAACACCCAAGACCAAAACCAAAGAAAAGAAACGAAAACAAAAATGAGCGACATAAACCACCAAACCTACCCAACGCGCCTCTCC
Organism: Aspergillus sclerotiicarbonarius CBS 121057; assembly: GCA_003184635.1. Lineage (NCBI taxonomy): Eukaryota > Fungi > Ascomycota > Eurotiomycetes > Eurotiales > Aspergillaceae > Aspergillus > Aspergillus sclerotiicarbonarius. Next base: position 181,824 of record KZ826378.1, on the reverse strand, counting down.
CAACTCCACCGAATCAGCCACCAACACGACCTGAAAATCCACACCATAACCCCAATAGCATATCAAGCTCTGGGACCCTGTCCCTATAACAATTTCATCTACAAAATTGAATTATCGGAGCCTCCTAATCTATCCTTCTTCTTCTCATCTTCATCTTCATCTTCATCTTCCGGTTATGCATCTATCCCCGGAACAAAATCAAATGAATACATATCCCCCCCTCCCGAAGGAGAAACGGTATTTGTGATTAGGATGAGTAATCCCCTCGCCATGGGGATTAATTCTCTATCTGATAGAGTTGAGAATGAGATTGTGGCTATGTATCTTGCTCGAAGGGGGTTGGATTCTGTGAATCCTGGGTTAGGGGATCTTATACCCAGAGTGTATGCGTTTTGTTCAAAACCGCAAGATGATGATGATGATGGTGGTAGGCAGGGGGATTTACCCTGGACGATGATGGAATACAAACCGGGGGTGGAGTTAAACGAGGTATATGATGATTTGTCTGCGGAAGTGAAAGAGGATGTGTTAGGGCAGGTAGCGGATGTGGTTGCTGGTGTTCAGCGGCCGGTTTCAGGGGGGAGTATTGGGGGTTTGTATGGTGGGTTAGGGTTGGGTAAGGATGTGGATGGGGATGGGGGGATAATTGGAACGGAGATGACGACGACGAGTGGAGGGCCGTGGAAGAGCTATGAGATGTTTCTTCAGGCGAGGCTGAGACATGAGTTGGGTGATGCGGAGAAGAGTCCCGTGATTGATGGATGGAAAGGGAATGGGGTGAGAGAGAGGTTGGAGGGGTTGATTGAGAGGGTTGGTAGGACCCTTTCTTCATTGATGAAGTCGGGGGTGGAGGAGAGGAGGGTGCTTGTTCATGGGGATTTGAGTAAGTGCATCATTACATCCACCGCATACTAATTCCGATATATGAGACACTCAGGGGGGTATTAATGTTGGCAGCAATGAACAACATACTCATCTCGCCCACCACACACAAACTCACCGCGCTTCTTGATTTCGACTTCGCGTGTATCGCCCACCCGGCGCATGAATACCTCGTCTCTTTGCAAGATCTCGGAGGCAATGTCATGGGCCCGTATGGCGAGGATCCAACGCAGGGCAAACTGTCCCAGGCGCTCCTGTCGGGGGATTTCAGTGAAGATGTTCCCGACACGCTGTGGTGGACGGGAAAGACGTTGGATGAGATGCTGAAGCGACGGGGAGTGAAAAGGCCGTGCGAGATGATGCCGGGGATGGAGGTGCTGCGGCAGTGGAGGGCGCTGGAGCAGCTGCTATGTCCGTTTCATTTGACTGCGCCGTTTATTGTCCAGCGGATGACGGAGGAGCAGCGGGCTGGGGCGAGGAAGGGAGCGGAGGAGGAGCTGGTGGCTCAGATGGAGGTTTTGGACAAGGTACTTGGGGCTGCTTCTTAGTTTAGTATCTGTGACTACGGTGCTACTACGTGAACTGGGAAATAGTGGGAAGGATAGGGCTGGCGCTATTTGAGAAGTCAATGTTTGCTACCTGTGTCTTATGTTAGGAATTAGTACTATGCGTATTACCGTCACCCCTGGTAAGCACACCGGGTAATTACTCTCATCAAGTCTACCTCATGGCCAGTCCGTTACTTTGCCCCTTATGTCATGCTGCATGGGGGATATTTGTCACGGTCAGCAGTTACACAGTACATATGTACCAAGTAGGTACGCAAACAAGCATGTCAAGTCTGCGCTCGTGTTTGACCGGGTGTAGGTCATTTGCACATGCAGGTCATCTGGCTGTGGAGGTGTAGGGGTAGGTGTAGTTACAAAGTACGTGCATCAAAAGGCAGTGGCGGTGGTCTGTGCCGTGTCCGTGTGGTCCGCGGCTGCATTAGCATGGCTCCGTGCACGGGAGGTACATTTGCCACCCAAGTGAATTCATTAAATAACCAGCCATTTGGCCGTGACCTTCTGCGCGGATTGGTAATCCCCGCTCAGCGCATAGATAATCTGCAACGCTACCGCCGCTTCCCGCGAAAAGTCTTCCACAAAGGGCACATGCCCGGCCTCGCCCATGACGACATCGCTGCCGTCCTTCGAGATGCCTTGGGATTGTGCCTGGATCTGTGCCCCTAGCTCGAGCACCAGCTGGTAGCCTTCAGTGGCGAGATGGGCTAGTCCCAGGCTATGCCACACGCGGGCAAAGTTGAACTCCATCTCCTGCCGCTCCGACAGGAGAGTGCCCGGTCGTTCCCGCACGCGTCGATACTCGTGCATGAACGACAGCCCCTGCATGATGAGGTAGTGTCGGTTCTCGGACTGCCGTTTGAGAGAATGATGGATGTAGCAGAGCGCGATGGAGAAGAGGACGGCTGGGTTCTGGTCGTCCAGCGCATAGGCGCGGAAGAAGTAGTTCAGGGCGGGGTAGAAACTGTTTCCCGAGTAGAGGATGTGGCCGTACAACACAAGCAGGGCAACGTCCATTTCATCGGCCGGGATGGCCTTGCCCGTGATTTCGTCCCGAGTGGACAAGGATGCGCGTTCCTTATAAATCGACTCGCGGACAGCCCTGCTCGGCCGGTCACCGGTCACCTCGTCCGGCAGGGTAAAGTCCATGGCCTTGATCTGGCGCAGCATGAACTTCATGTTCGGCGAGGAATGGAAGAGAGACCGGTGGGGATCACCGCTGAGGCGGCTCAACATGGAAAACAAGCGATACGTGTCGGTCACGAATTGGTACTCCTTGATGAACCATCGTGCTTCATTCGCAAGTGTCTCCTCGTCTTGCATTCGAAGCGCACAAGCTAGACATATCAGCATCCGGGCCATACAACCGGGTAGGATACTCACTGAACCAGCAGACGTGAATCATACGGGTGTCGGGCTTGGAGTGATACCAGACACTGGCGTCAGCCGCGGCCGCGAGCGAATCATACGCTTCATCAGATTCTCCCTGTGCTGCCACAGTCAAGGCGTACTGCAGGAATAGGTCGAGCCACTCATTGAAACTGATTCCATAGTAATCCGTCGGTATCGCTCCTTGGAGCGGCTCTTCGGGGATACTCCCTGTATATTTATCAGCGGTGTCCATGCGATGTAGGGGTGTATTTACCCAAGGACTCTTGGAGACGTCCCGCCATTTCTTGCATTTCATCGATAAAGTTCCGGCCCTTGTGTCTCCCAGCCCTTCTCTGTGCCTCGCGCGAATATCCCAAGAAGGTGATGTTGCGTTGGATCGGATAGAATACTCGGTTGGACCGAAACTCACGCAACAAAGCGTCCGCGATATCCAGCCAGTCCTCGGTGGCTTCGGTGTTCCCGTCTTTCACTTGCGGTAGCAACTGCAACAACTTGGTGTAGAGATATTGCACGTTTTCGGTCCGTTGCTCCTCATCTACCTCAACGTCTTTGTCAACCGGTGCAGCACTGGTCGTGAGGGCAGCCGTGGACAGATCAGTGCTGGGAGGCTGCGGTGCAATGGAGCTCAAGGCAGCTTCTTCACGAGCCACATCGGCTGCCTTGAATTCCATGGCCAGCTGTTCCAGCCGTGTGTCCTTGCGCCGGCGGTTACTTCGGCTCTCCTGTCTTCCTAGCAGGACCGCTTCGTTGACATATTTCAGTGCCTCCTCGGACATGCCAATGCTCTCATATAGCTTTGCAAGCTGCACCCGGCACTCTACATGCCTTGCATCGTGCTCCGCAACCGTGAGATAACAGTTCTCGGCGTCTTCGAGCTTGCCCAGTACTTTGCAACAGTCTCCCATTGCCATGAAGAAGCCGACATCCGCATACTCGTTGGTTTGCTGGAGCGGTAGGTAGAACCGCAGTGCATCCTCGAAGAGCCCGACCTCCTTCAGCGCGTCAGCAGCCTCCCGGAAAAGGTCCCCATAATCGTACAACCGGGCCTGCTCGGATGTGTCGTCCGGGTTCAGCCATTCGAAGTGGTGCTGTAGTTACGTTAGAACCGACTGCTTTCATGCATAGATATTTCCTGCATATACCACTCACCAAAGCTTCGTCTTTGTAATCATATCCCATTTTCAAACGGAAAAGTCCCAGCTTAATTCGGAGCTCCAGTGGCAAGCCTAAGCCGTACGAATCTCGGGGCCACCTTCGGGGCTCATAGCCATCGGCTTTGATGCGTCGGGGAGAGTCATCCGCATCCCATTCTCGGTCATCTTCATGGAAATCCTCCCACATCGTATCATCTCTCCGGCCCAGGAGCCATCTCGAGACAGACTTCAGGGATCCGAGTCCCTCAAAGTGCTGACCCAAGTAGCTGTAGAGTTCGGCGTAAATGTTGACATCTGACCAAGAGAACCCGGGTGACTCTTCCGGGTCCGCAGACATAAAGTACTCCACGCTCACCTGCCACTGGTCTACGGCTTTCTGGACATCATTGAGGTCGATGTACGTTTCTGCAAGATGTCGAAGCGCCCTAACGTTGTGCGGGACTTCTTTCAGGATTCGTTCAAACTCGGTGGCTGCTCGTCCATTGTAGCCCAACTCTCGGTAGACTGCCGCTCGCTGAAACCGAGTGTTGTAGTCCTTCTGGTCGATTTCAATGACACGGCTATAGCAGTAAACAACGTCATTCAGGGAGCTTTGACGATCCTCCCTGGCGCGTTCCAGGATCATCCTTGCCACGGTGAGCCATACATTAGGGTCCTTGGGCCGCGTGTGCGCGCCGTTAAATAGCGCCGTTAGCGCCTTATCTTTCTCGCCCTGGGCCAAGAAGATTTCGGACAAAAGAGAATGAGCCGCGAACATCTCGGGGTTGATGTGGATCGCACGCTTGGTTAGATCGATGGCGCGGTCATAGTCACCATCGATGAAGGCAGACGTTGCCTCTGAATGCAACAGCTTGAACTCTGGGCTCGGTTCCAATGGCTTGCGTGGTCCTCTCCGGATTCCTTTTCCACCTCGGGCACCGTATCGACCCGAAAAGGGGCCGGTGCCCCTGCGACGTCTCCGAGAATAGCCCTCGTCATCGTCATCGGCGGGTGCATCCAAGTGCTCTTCCTCACTGTAAGTGGTCAGCACGATACTCAAGGGGAAGGATCATGAGCACCAACCTGGAGCTTGCCTCTGAAGAAGACAATGTATAGACAGAGTCGTTCGAGTCGTCGGCTTCAGGGTACTCCTCTGCACCCTCGTCAAATGAGGCTTGCTCCTGAACTTGCGAGGCATTGCCGGCGAACAGGTCCCGATACAGGCGCGGATCTAGGACGGAGTGAATGGAGGATTCCGGCTGGACCGTTGGCTGGTGTCCCTGCCATGGGTAATGGATCGTCTCATCAATATCGGGATAGGCATACTCCTCCGGGGGAGGCTCGTGATTTGGGAGATGATCGTCCGGGTAATCCATTTTGGTATAGATCCAGGTGGTTACTAATAATACGGACTTGTGCAGGCCTTAAATTGGAAGATTGGCTGGGAACTAAACATAGGAATCCGTGGGAGTGCAGATCAGTAATCAAGCCGCAGGATCTCGTATAGCAATGTCAGAACTATGCGACAAACAACCGATCATCATTGGGCGAGCTGCAGCGGGCCAAATCAAGAACGCAAGCAATTCGGCTTTTGTCCGAGATTACCGTTGGATGTAGCAATGGCGTCCCTGCAGTATGAAGGCGGTTTAGAAGCGTTCGAGAAACCAGGGGGGCCCGAGACAAAGAATAAGGCGGCGGATAAAGAATCAAGTATGACGGACCTGGAAGGGGAGTTATTCATAGCAACCGGGCTTGTATGGTAAGCGCCGCAATCCAGACTAAAGTTGCCGATGCAGAGACCGGCCAGACCGGCCGGGAGTGGAAGAGAGATGGCCGGGAGAATGGTAAATGGGGGAGGATTCAATCGATCTCGCTCGTCAAGATCCGAGAGGTTAGCAATGGAGGAAAGCCATGCAGCCGAGGGGATGATGAGGGGAAAGCAAGTCGACGATGAAGAAGAAGAGTTCGGCGGAGACAAACGCTGCAATCGCCCTCCAATCCGGTGACTGGCCCGCAACGGCAAAGCGCGTGTCTCGTTTCTTTCGCTCGCCTTTCGCTTCTTCTCTTCCAATTCACTCTCTTCGCCTGTTCCCGCTGCCTCGTCTTCCCATCTCCTCCTCTTCTTCTCCCACCTCCTCCTCCTCTATCGCATCTCTGCTTCTCCTTTCCTCCCTCCCCTTCCCCCCCCTTTTCCCTACTTTCCTTTCCTTGATGCTCAGGTGCCCTGCTTGCTGTGTTTGACACACTATTGCACTGCACCCTGACATCCTTTCGTTAAAAAAAGAAAAGTCAAAAAAACGAACCCACAGTTCCCCTACACTAATTATATCTACCCGCGAAGTCGCCGCTTTTCTCGCCCTCCACCGAGACTCCTCTCGCGCGCTCGATCCATCAACCCAACACCTCCTTTGATGCTCTTGCGGTTCGCTTGATTCCTCCTAGAATCCGAATCGGGCAGTGCAGCCACTGGACTGGTCTGTGCCCCAAACGTCATTGTCCAGAACCGACGCGGTTGGATTGGGTTTCTCACTCTGCCAAAAGTGTCTCCGTCCTTAGATTTCTCGCCTCTGATCGTTGTCTCCTGTTTCCTACCGTCCTGGGCGGTTTGCCAACCTACGAAAAAGAAAGACGTCGCCTTTCCATCACGCCTCTCCCCGGTTTTACGCAAACTCAGCAGGTGCTGCAGGTGTTTTGCAGTAATATTTCTTTTTCTGTATTTATTATTCATCGGGGCCTCGCGTAAAGGGACTCCGATCTGAAAAAAAAAAATCTCCATCGGGATTTTCCTTCGACCCTCCTTGTTCCAGAACACCACCACTCATTGAATCACTACTTATGGCCAGCCATATCATCGGAAACCGCAACAGCACTCCAGAAGCGTCCAAGTCCAGCCTTCGTCCTCCGTCATCGTCCCGGAATCTAGGCTCGCACCAGCTTCGAGCATCGGCCGATATGTCGGGCTTCCCGTCTCCTCTGTCGTCTCGCAGCATTCGTCCTTCCTCGGAAGTGTACTTCAATCAGCAGTCTCAGGCAAACAACGCGGAGGATCCGTTGGACCGTGCGGCTCAGCAGTGGCTGGCAGACATTGATCAGTACGAAACCACCCTGGAAGAGATGGCCGCCGCCACCCTGGACCAGGATTTCAAGGATGAGCTCAGTGCCATCGAGCAGTGGTTCCGGGTACTCAGCGAGGCGGAAAGGACTGCTGCCCTCTACGCTCTGCTGCAGCAGACCACCCAGGTGCAGATCCGCTTCTTCATCCAGGTTTTGCAGCAGATGGCCAAGAGTCATCCCATGTCGGGACTGTTGTCCCCCGCAAACTTCGGAGAGAAGGGTACGTTGCTTCATAATCATTCATGGTGGGCAAGCGCAGTGGCAACTAACCGTGATTGTTGCACAGATGCCATGTCTAACCGTCTGAACGATGCCATGTCCAAGTTGAACGTGGACAGTTCCCGGAACTCTCTCGGTCGCCCCCCGCCGTCTCCGGGTGCCAAGCGCAACTCCGGACTCGACTCATCCACGATCAATGCCATGTTCCCGGATGCTGCTGCTGCCATTGCCAAGAAGAAGGCGGAGTTCACCCAGCAGACGGGCAATGCCCCGCCATCGAACCGGAACAGTGCTGTGTTTGACCGGACATCCTTCGTGGCCCCCACAATCTCTGCTCCGGACAGTAACCCCGACAGCCTGGGCCAGCCTCCCGTCTCGCCCTGGGCCCAACGCGGATCTGAACCTCAACCTCCTATCGCCCGACCCAAGTCATCCTCTGGCCATCAGCCCATGGGCCAATTCAGCCAGACTCCTTCGAGCCTGCGCTCTCCGCTCCCTACGCAAACGGCCACGATTCCGGCCCCTGAGATAGATGCTCCTTTGCTCTCGCCGTACAATGTTGGGAATGCCAGCTGGGCCTCCATGACCAACACCCCGATGACGGCAACTTTCGGTCAGCAGCCGCAGCAGCCCCAGCAGAACTCGCAGGCCGATATGGTGGCCAACGCAACTGCGATGAAGCTGGCCGCCCTGTCCACCGTGAACAACCGGATTGCTCTTGATGATGCTCGCAAGTACCGTCGGGCTCGGTCCAACGACGGCCAGGGAAAGAACTCTGCGAATGCCGGCCACGCCATGTCCCAGGGCGGCCTGGCGAGCCCGGGCCTCCCGGGCCACAGCCACCACCTCGTCGCCGGGCAGCTGTTGAACACTCAGCAGCTGGCGGCCTTGCAGGCCCAGCAACATGCCGCAATGGCGGGTCGTCGTTCCCGCCCGACATCGCCGGGAATTGCCATGCAGGGTGGCGGACTCGGTCCAATGGGCTTCACGTCGCCGCAGAACAACGGGTTCTTGGCGGCATATGACCCCAACAACCCGCTCATGGGCAACGGGCTGAGTGCGCTTGGCATTGGGCAATTCGGGCTGGGTGGACCCGAGGGCTACCTCTCGGACCACTCGGAGGTTGCTCGCGGTCGGTCCCCGCGTGGGCGTCGCGGTAGCTCGAAGCCCCCAGAGGACCCTACGGATCCCGCCCTGCTGAAGGATATTCCCAGCTGGCTGAGATCGCTGCGGCTGCACAAGTACACGGAGAACCTGAAGGATCTGAAGTGGACGGAACTGGTTGAACTGAGCGACAAGGCGCTGGAAGAACGCGGTGTCAATGCTCTGGGCGCCCGAAACAAGATGCTGAAGGTGAGTGTTTTCCTCTCGCAGAGTCATGGAAATGTGTTGCTAACGAATGTAGGTTTTCGAGCAAGTTCGGGAAGCCAAGGCGGAGGGCAAGCTTGACAACATTGCCTAAGACACGGCCGTTCCATCATTCCTCTTGACTTACGTTTCTGCTTACATTCTCTCTATTGCATTAATTGACTAGATTGGCTTTGGGCATAAGTGGCAGGATCCGATGAACCTATGAGCGATCTCATGGAATGATCTTGGGAGGAAGTTGTCTAGTAATGGATCGAGCCTTGGGCCGTTGGATGAGGACCGAGTGACTGACTTATTGACTTATTGTTTGTATGGATGTATTCAATGTTGATGTAGGCGTGCTGGGGCTGTGTCTCAGCATGTCGTGTTATGAGGTTAATGTTATAATCATTGTGATTACCTGATTTCATCTGTACCGTAATTAGATCAAGTAGTTTCTTTGTAGTGTAGTATTCCATCGGAGCAACTCACCAAGGCGGAACCCACCGGCAATATACCATCATCATCCATATCGCACCTTCAATCATCCTCACTCACCTCCCAGACAATCCAATCAACTCCAACCAAAACACCATCTCCAGAACCAACACACCGAGAAGAACAAAAAACCAAAAGCGAAGAGAACAGAAAGAAAAGAAAATGCCACCCACCAAACAAGAACTCTCCCTCCTAATAAACCCACTGGTCCCGGAATCCGTCCAACACAACAACAGGGTAATTACTATCCCCCATTCCCCCAATCTTCCCCAAACAATCCCCAAATTAACCAAACAACCAACTAACAAAAACCCAATATAAACAAAAATAGACCCTAACCTCCCTCCACTCCCTAACCTCCTTCCTACTCGGCCTAACCGCCGGAATCCTCTCCCTACAAAGCACCACCGGCTTCCTATTCTACCTCCTCGGCACCGTTCTCGTCTCCGGCCTCTTCCATATATTACTGCTGTATCGGTCGGGGGGACTCGGCGCGGGAGCGTATTTCGCGGGCCCGAATGGCGGGGAGATTGAGGGGATGGATGAGAAGGGGTTTGTGATGGGTGGTGGAAGAGGAGGAGGGAAGGGGGCGGTTTTGAGACGGGGTGCGTGGAGGGATGTTTGGTTTGGGGGTGGTGTGCTGGGGGAGGCGCTTTCGGGGTTTGTTTTGGGTTGGGCGGGTGTCGGGGGGGTTTTGAGGTGAATTGTTTTGGGTTGGGGTGGTTTGGAGGGGAGTATTGGGGGGGATTGTTGGGGTGAGGGGGAGGGGGGTAATGGGGGTGAAGGGGAGGAGGGGTGTGTAATTATGAGTGTATTATTTATGGGATCTATGCTGGATTGTCTATTCTATCGTGTGCTGTTCTAGGGTGTGGTTTGGTATGCTGGGTATCGTGTTTGGGAGGTAGGTAGGTGGAGGGTATATGGGAGGAGGAGGTGGTGGTGGTGATGGTGATGATGGTAGAGGTAGATGGGGTTGCTATGTGTTGCTGGAGACGCGCTTGCTGATGCGTTTGTGGGTGGTTATGGTTCCCTGCGGTGGTGATAGTTAGCATTGCGTATGGGAAGGAATATGGAGTACGGAAATGGTAGGGGTGGCGTACCTTGGCAAGAGCCCACAGGTAAGGAACGTAGATGACTTCGCTGCGTCCCTCTTCTCCCTCATCGGCCTCGACCTGGCCTTCCTTGTTCCTCTTCGCCTTGATATTCACCCACACGTTCCCCATGATCACGGACGTGACAAGACTCACTCCAATGATGGGCAGGATCGAGATGAACGCCCACATGATGGCATCTTTCCCGGCAGTCCGGACGCTTTCTTGCACGGCCGCAGGCAGATCATCCAGGAAGGATAGCGAGTTGGTGTCGTGTACATTCAGGGTGCTGTCTGCGCCTTCCAGGCCCTTTATGGTAGCGGAATTGCCAAACTTGTTGTTAAACACGCTGGTCATGATAGTCAGGCCGAGAGTGCCTCCGAAGGGAAGCGCAACCTGCATCAAGGACATCGCTGAGGCTACCCTCTCCGGCCAGACGCCCACGGTGTGAAGCGATGCTGGCATCAGGCGGAGACCGACGCCCACACCAGTGACGACCATCATTCCGCACAAAAGGTTGGTGTTCTGTGCACTGACAGCATAGGCCACCATTGCTAGACCGACGGTGCTGAGTACTGCTCCGAAGTTGAGGGGGAAGAAGGTTTGTCGTGGGAAAGCGTTGCACATGTATACCGCGAGGTAGATACCAGCTAAACACATGGTTGGTCAGTGATTGCCAGTCAAGTCTGCAAGAGTGCGTGCGTACCTCCTAATCCGGGAATGTAGTATAGCAAATCAAGGCCTGCCTTTGAGCTGGAGTAGCCTGCTACCAAGGTGTAGTAGATGCTGATAAAGTAGAAGATGGAGTACGACGCTAGAGAGGTCAGTGACTGGAATACGTTTCCCCTTTCATTATGAAATAGAACATACCTGCACCAGTGGAAAAGTTCAATATCGCCAGCCAGATTGTGTCCCTTCGTTCAAACAGGCTGTATGGCAGCGTCGCCACATGTTTCGGGAACATGCGCGCAAACAATCTGCCCGGCTCGAGCAGGTACTCATACACGAAGAACGCAATGAAGCAGATTGCGCCGACGATCAATGGTGCCAGAACTTGGCCAGACGACCAGGAGTATGTGGCACCACCCCATGTCACGGCCAGAATAATGAGGCCGACGCCGAAAATGAAGAGGATCGACCCTCCAATGTCGACGGTTGCAAGAGCCGGGAGTACAGAAGACCATCGCGAGCCCTTTCTGAACATGGTCCCTTCGACAAGGTCGTTTCGCAGCAGCACGAAGATCAAAATGTGGCTAAGAACAGCGATCTGGTTCCGTTAGCAACTGTTTAGAATGCAGCAGACAGCAGACTTACCGGTATAGGCACAACAAAGCAATATCGCCAATTGGACTGTTTCAGTCAGCATAAAAGCATATCATGCAGGCAGGTCAGTACCCACATCAGTAAGATATCTAACAATCATCAGCAGTGGCACATAGTATGTAGGCGAGTACTACTTACCCTCCGATAATGGGCCCCACGGCATATCCCACTCCTCCAACCAAAGTAAATAGAGACTTATTCCTTGCATTCTCTTTCAATGACACCTTATCCGCAAGGATAATCATAATGAGATTGCTCAGTCCCGCAGAGCCTACACCCTGCAAAGCCCTCCCCAGCAGCAGCATGCCCCAAGTCTGTGCAGCAGCGCACAGAACACTCCCAATGAGCATGAAAAACAACGCCGTCTGCAGGATAAGATGCCGCCCAAACACATCGGCAAGCTGACCGAATATGGGGATAAAGGTCGTCGATGTCAGACTAAAAGCGGTAACGATCCAATTCAACTCATCAAACTGATCTAAAGAGTGTACATTGTCAGCGTAAGCCATTCACCCTAGCAAGTCGACTTACTGAAATGAGATGCAATAGATGAAGTCGCAGTAGCAACGATGGTCAAGTCCAACGTGGATAGAATGAACGGCAGAGCGAGACCACCGATGAGCTTGGCCCGGTATACTCGCGCATTGTGCTTTTGCTCTTTGCACAGACTGCATTTCTCACCATCTGTAACCTGGTTCAACTCTTTTGTGGAGCCACTCGCGGGCCTTTCGACAGATCCAGAGTCTTCGCCGTTCATGGAGTCAAGTTGATACCACTGCGAACGATGAGCACAAGGTTGCTCTGAAGCTGAAGACTTGGGGTCTTTCTTCTTCTGCGATATGTACTTGTAGGCTTTGATCATGTTGGGTTCTCGCCAAATGTACGCCGAATGACAAGAGATAGAGGAGGATGATGGGTAACCGCACAAGATGTTGAAGAGGGCTCCATGGTGTAAATATGTACTGGACGTGGCCTAGGCATTTGGGGCTAATCCAACGTAACTGAGGCTGTGTGGTATACGCAGAGGAAACCACTTCGAGCCAATATTGCGAGCCAAGAAGAATCTCTACCGAACACGAACAACTGCATGAAGGAACAGGTAATTGGTGTCTGTCTACCTGATTGGCCATCCGCGGTAGCTGCCAGCCAATGAGACGGCTGATGGATGAGTTCGCAGATCTTACCTAATGCGGTAATCACTGCGAAGGGCTCCAGGCTCCAACACAATAGCACAGCCTCCGCAGGAAAGTAAAGGACTATACGGAGTAACTTCCTTGATATGTGATTCAAATAGCATGAACGCATTAATAATATATGTACACTCGGCAAGAGTCTATCTATATACAGGCAGCGACACATCGGGGGTATAGCTTCAATCCACTGAATAAAATCGAAATCCGACTCGCTCCCAAGCAAACAAACCCTTATGAAATCATGAAATATAATCATCCCGAAGCTCCATCCAGGGAGACTCGTTACTTTATGCAACCCCTCATACGCTCATACGCTCGGCTCCTCGATCGGCTCCTCCGGAGGAGAATTGGCCAGGGCACTCTCGAGCGCACTCGTGAGGTCAATGTGGAAGAAAGGCCGGTTGATGCCCTGCACCACCGCAACCTTGCGCCGATTGCGATAGGCCTTGCTATCCTTGAGATCGCGCTGCAACTTGTCATCCGGGTTGCTGCTGTTATCGGACGACGCCTCGATGTCGATCCCCGAAGCCTCGCGCTCCGTCATGTGAGTGTCATGCTTGAGGCCCTCTTCGAGGTCACGCTTCATGGCGTTTTGATGGGCCTGCTCGTTGTTGACCATCTCTGCATGGGCCGCAGCAGACGCTCTGCCCTCGATCTCAGCCACGCTGAAGATCGGCTTCCACCGGTGGAAACCGTCATCGGAGGTGGGTGTCGGGTAGCCGAAACCTGCGGCTGCCAGCGCTCGTTTCGACCAGCGGTTGTTGATATGAGCAAAGTGCCACTGCACAGTGCGAGGAGAGGCATAGAGATCAAGCTGGTTGCGAACGTCAATCAGGTTTTGGATGGATGTCACATCCACATTGTTAACCGACGAAAAATCGAGAATGATAGCCCGGAGAATAGGTCGTTGCGAGCGATTTTCCTGGGCCTTGGACTTGCGAGGGCCGGGGTCATTCCAAGGGCGATCACCCGGGCGAGCGTAAGAGAACGGGTTCGTGCGGCGCGTCTGGCGGAAGATGGCCTGAACCAGGTTGTCCGTGTAGTGGTTTGCATTGGGGTAGTTGAAGCCCTCGGAGAACCGGTAAATAAAGATACCAGGGTGTGGCTGTTCCACCTCAACCTCGGGGTTCGAGCCATCGGTGTGGTTGAGGGGAAGGAAAATCGAACGGCGTGAACCGGCCTCGTCATCGTTGGGCGAATTCGGGGAATTGCCCGACCCGTACTTGCCATCTCCCTGCACCAGATGATCGCCAACGACGGAGTGAATAGTGACCCGGCCAAGGAACTGACCGCGGGCCTTGGCAACGCGGAAAAGCAGAACGGCCACCGAGACACAAATGGTACAGTAGATTCCATCCTCGATCGAGGTAAAAACAGTCACGATGACACCGATAAAAAAGATGATTGCATCGAGGGGTGAGACGCGCCAGAACTGGTACACGGTGTTGGGAGGGGTGATCAAATCTCCGACGGCATGGATAATGACACCGGAAAGGGCGGCTTGAGGGATATAGTAGAAAACGGCAGTCAAGGCGTAAATGGCGAGCAACACCACAATCGCGGTAATACAGCCAGCCAAGGGGGTCCGAACACCCGCCTTGGACTTGATGGCCGTCCGGGAAAAGGATCCAGTGGCAGGGTACGCACCCAGGAAGGGTCCGAGGAGATTGGTCACGCCGATGCCGACCAGCTCCTGAGATGGTTCGATGGTGTAGTTGTTGACTCGGCCAAATGACTTCGAGATGGCAATATGTTCGATGAGGAGGACAATGACGCAAGCAGGCAGCTGATTGGCAAAGACTTTGATGATCCTGGCATTGATAACTGGAACACCCGCATCTTTGAAACCTCGTGGAACACTGCCCAGAAGATTAAACATCGGGTTATCCTTGCGGTGAAGGTTGACAGCAGCACTGATCATGGTGTAGAAAAGGATAACAAAGACCGTTCGGAGTGTCGACGCGAAGAACCACACTTTGGCTTGACGGGGGTATTTCCGCGCACCATAATTGCAAACCGAACGGATGATGTACAGCATGGCCAAGGATGTGATACCCAGAGCAGCATTGACGTCGGCAGTAGGCAAGTATTTGAGGGAGTTGATGATGATCATGTACGTTGAGCCTCTGGTTGAAAAGTCGGCCGATTCTCCAAGAAGATTTTTGACCTGGCCAGCGGCGATGTTAAGGGCAGAGCCTGTCATGAAAGCCGAAATTGCGGGAAGGGGGATGAAGTCGACGATGAAACCAAGACGGAGGAGACCGAGGGCACAAACGATGGCACCGCAGAGGATAGCCAGGCAAGACGCAACAACATGCCCTGGGACATCAGGGATCTCCTGTTTGGCCTGGAGGACGATCGTTCCGACCAGCGTAGACATGACAGCAACAGGCTAGAAGACATATTGTAAGTAACCCGGCTGGAAAGCTGCGGATATATGGGGGACCAATCTTACCCCGATGGTGATATCCTTGGAGGTGGCGAAGAACCAATACAGCAACACACCCATAAACGACGAATAGAGACCGTACTGCACTGGTAGCTCCGCCAGTTTGGCATACGCCATTCCTTGGGGGATAACAACAGCACCAACAGTTACACCTGCAGGTCCTAGTTAGACCTTTTCCCACACATCGAGCCCGACATAGCAACTTACCAGCGACAAGATCACCATAGAACCATTGCAGGTTATACCTTGTGATCCACGAAAGAAAAGGGAAGAGTCGGTAGAAGTACTCGGCAACATCGCGCCGGGAGGGCCAGACTTCTCTGATCCATTCACCAGAGGTAGGTTCCGGCTCGAGGTAAGAGTAAGTGTCAATAGTGCCGTATGAAAAGGTCGATTCGCCCCGAGTCACGGGGTCTGCATGGGCTCCAAGGGGATCCCGATAGGGTAGCTTGATCCCCAGGGCTTTGGCCAGGCCATGGCCGACCTTGGTACTGAACTCTTGAGGCATGCTTGTCTGTGAGTGTGCCTTGAATGGCAGGGGAGATTGGCGTAGGGCAAGACGGTGCCCGGAACCACTAGGCCAGTGGAAAGTTGCCGTTTGACGACCGGAGCAGCTGGGAGAAGATTGTCCAAGTGCTGATGGGAAAATCTGTCGAGATCAACTGATAATATATCTTTTCGGGGTGTATCTAGGCAAGCCCCATTTCGAGATTGATGGCAAACGATATAAGAGTGGAGGCGGCAGTAGTGTGGTTTTAAAATGAATATCCGGAGCCAAGAGCCGATGTCGTGATCGGGAGCTCTGAACGCGAAATATCAAAAATTCCCACCCAACGCTTTCGACGCCAGGAATCAGGCTACACGAGGAATAAAGTCAAAAGTTGAATGGGTTGGAAGAGAAATTGCAAAAAGGAGAATAAGAGACCAAAGAGCACACGCGGCCTTGAGTTCTGCCAGGAGATAATGTCAATGTGGCGCACGGGGAAAGTGTGGTCGAGTGGAATAATATGAGACCAGCAGATCCGACCCGCGCAGGCGTTTCAACACGAACAGGCCACACAGAAGCAAATATGGGAAGGAGGCGTGAGAAGGGAAGGAGTTCGAGGGGAGTCAACCCAGGAGTTTTATGTGATTAGTGTTGTCAGAAGGAGTACTCCGTACGGTGACACGGGTCTCCGTGGGGGGAAGGTGGACGTCGCAACGGGACTTGATGCAAGCCGATCAGTGATATTTTGCGCCGAAAGAGCATTGACAACGACGGCCAGAATACACTATTATTAACCGGGAAGGAAACATCAGGAAGAAACGCGCAGTGATGGGGCAGCTGATCCACCAAGGATCGTCAAGGGCAAAAGCACGCCGTCCGGAAGACTGGAATATTCACAGGCCAGTCCTCAACATGCAGCCAAAAAATCCCTAACTTGCAGGGAGGCCAAGCTTGTCAGAAGCTGGCGTAAGAGCGGCCGTTTGGGTGGGTTTGGCCGGGGGGTCTGGAAGCGAAAGATGACGATGAGCCGTGGAGCCGGTGCCCGCCCAGCGGCTGGGCCCATGGTTTGCGCTTAGCCATGGGAGGGAGGAAGTCTATCGATCCAGATGCTAGTCCTCGGTATCAGGGAAGATTTAGGTAGTCCCCGGGCCTCCCTGGATTCATGATTCATCACTATGATGGTGAACGATCCGCTCCTCCAAAGAGCCGAGCGGATGGAGTGCTATCTCGGGAGTCCTAACCCACCATGACGATGGCGAAGGGATCCAGTTGGGTTTCCCCGACGTCGCGGATGGACGAGCCCCAGGGAAGCGAAAAGATGCGGACTCCATCCGCTATATTGCCAAGGCACACCGCCCACCGGAATCGGGCCACGGGCCGAGTTGCAGCCAATCAGCATGGTCCCTGGCCCCTGGAGCGCAGAATCCGCGGCGGGCGGGCGGTGACCAATGGGAACGGCGCGAGAACACGCCATCGCGCCGGCTGATGGTGAAAGCTGACCGATCCACGTGTGGGCGGCGCGGTTTCGAGCAGACCAGGTCTTTTTTCCCCTTGCTTACGCCGTCCCCGTTTTGCCTCCTGGATGTTTTTTATCTCCGATGCTTGAATGACGGTGTCTCTCGTATCGGCCTGGGCTGCCAGAATCGGTTCCGTGGATGCAGAGTAGGTAGATTCACAACACAGCCAACATACTCACCCAGTACATACACACAGTATGCAGTGCAACAGCATCGGCCATGGTGGTCCTGAGTGGAGGGAACGGTTTTGGCTACGTACCACCACTTACTCTGTAACTGTGGGTGCAACAAGATGAAGATTACCGCTTCAGTGTTGCCAGGAGGCTACTGCCGACGCGGCTTGGCGCCATGGACAGCCCGGGATCTGCTGGAAGGCTCGAACTTTCTTCCATCTGATAGCGAGCCCTTACGAAATGTCTACCTACCACGTACCGATCTACAATTCTACGGTCTACCTAGCACGGCTCACAACCCCAACTGGAAAGGATGCCCGGTCTACACTGTGTAACAGGTTATGTTGGCAGTGGCTTCAAGCCGTATGCCGTATGCAACAACCACCTTACCTACCTCGACTCAACCCAACGCTGCATCTATCTATACTATGTGGCCAGGATGTCTCATCCGAACTGCTGCTTACCAACCAATCGGACGGGCTATATTGACCAGGAGTCTCTTCAAAGGATTGCCGGCCTACTGCTTAGGTCGCGCATATGCACCTAAGAAGCAGCTACGAACTAGGGCCATTCCCCAGAATTGCGCCATCGATCTTATCACTAGTGATGCGGATGCCATTGGAAGATGGATTCTATGTGGTTTGATGCCTGCTCAATTACTGTTGTGTATCGAACGACTCGGTGAACCGCATGGATGTCTCCGGACCGTGTCCAGAACGAGGAAGAGCCACTCTAGTAGATTAATCTCTCAGAACTGATGATTACTCTGACTAACAGCAGGATCCTCTTCCGCAATATCCTTTGCCTGATTGCCTCCATGGCGCGGGGTTCCATTTTCCCTTCTCTTAGCTCTTTCGTCCTCAAGCTGCCGACCCTTGCACCTGCAGCACCACCGCCACATTGTGAACAACCAACCTATCGAACGATGAACCAACCGATCGCATTTCTACCCTCGTATCCCGGCCCTTCGTTTCTCTGCCGACCTATTGGAGTTGGCACAGATTAGAGAGATCCCACACAGCAAATCCCTACCAAGACACTAGCATGACCCGACATGCCGGCTGCCCATTTGATCAACAGAACTCGAGTCTGCTGGCACGGAATATACGACATACCACTGGAGCCTCTTCTATCCAGCAAAGAAGTGTTTATCATGCAACAGATGATCGAGCCTCATGCCAACGGTTACAGGAGGCCGAGCGAAGCACATGGCTCTGGCACAGACCCAAACTCAACAACCACAGCGATCTGCAAACCTTGAACCATTATTTCTCAAAGTCTCCTAAACTTTGATGAATGTCTTACGTGATAGCTGTCAACTTTGACTTAACCTATTGACCTCCCCACGAAACCTGCTACCATGGTTTGACAACTAGACGTGCTTGACCGTCCGCCTGACGACATATCTGGAAGCTACTAACATCCTGTCGAGTCTTTCTCCAATCCCATCCCATTCTATCTACCAGATTTGTTCGTGGAACTCTGACCCCTCACTGTGAGATGATCACGCGACGCAGGCAGCCTGCAAGTGATTCATTTTCAAGCATCGACCAGCTTGCACAGCGCACATGACAAGCATTAGACATCCAATGAAATTCATCCAGTTATCGACTCGAACTATCCTGCAAGCCATCTAATCAGCATCAGTTACTACTGTTCCCTAGCATCACCCCAGTACCTCACACCAGCTAATATTCCATTTTAAAGTTTCCACGATGAATCGCTCATTGACAACACTCAATAAAGTGAAATGTACAGCTCCAATTGCCACCTACTTGATACTCACCAACCTATCAGCACGCACAACTCATCCCGCAGGGTCACACTGCAGACTTTCTCCCCAAATCAATCCTCGCACGAGGCAATCCAGTTTAACCCAATATCTCACAGATCCCTCGTATCCTCCCAGCACACTTTCGCCACATTATTCAATCAGCGTGGGGGGGGGTTCGTATATACATGGAAGTGAAACGGGTCCCCCCATCGGGACCCGATACCATGTACGTAAGGTATATTGACTTGAGTAAACATCTATAGAGGCCTATGATGACAAGATGGGGGTACGGGCGGACTGTGAAGTATTATTTAGGTGATGGTTTTGATGGCGACTTGCGTCTTCCGACGGTTGGGCTTTATGGGGCTATATTATTCTCTATTGCTATGCATAGGTAGTTCATAGTTAATACAATGTCGTGGTTTGAATGGGGAAAGAATGATAGAGCGTTTGTAAGTGGGCTGCCACTATGTATAGGCGCTAGAACAGGTCATTGAGTAACTCGTTGATATATACATTCCTTCCAATGGGAAAATTATCTATTGCAAAAAAGACCAAACTTTTGTTTACTCATCTTCGCCCTTCCTCTTTCGAAGATGTCCCAGTCCATACAGCGAGTCGTTCAGTTCCTTCCTTTGCTTCTCTTCGGTGGTTGCTAGGACTTCGTCCGTGCCGGTGGAGTTGATCTTTTCGGTCACGGATGCCGCGGCAGGTTCCCATTCCAGGGTATCGGTGCTTGATTTGATGTGGAAGGCCTCGATCAGGGTGGATGGGGAAGAGGGGCTGGCTCTCCATTCTTGGGTTGTGTCTGGCTGGCGGATAGGGTCAACGGAGACAAGGATGGTGTTGTCTTTCTCGATGGGTGTCACGGCGAGGACGTTGCCGGAGAGTTGGATGGGGTTTTGTGCTTTCAGGGTGCCGTCTGCTTCCAGTGTAAAGCATTGGAGGAGTGAGGATCTGGTGCGGTCAGTATTTTGCATATACTATAGGCGCTGACAAACGTGAGGGGATAAGCTCACCCGTGAAGCGCGACAAGAATGACCCGGAGGTCCCCAAGCGATGTCGCCCAGATGCCATGAACAGCAACCTCCGTGGCCTGTGATGATTCATCGACCAAAGAAGCCTTCTGGAGAATACGGCTTTCCGCCCATTTCCAGACAAGCAGATAGTTGTCGCCTCCGCCGGAGACAAGAAACTCGGGCGCCCACTGAGGCACACAAAGCTGACTGATGAATGCAGTGTGACCCAGGCAGTAGTTCTCAATGACATGTGCGTGAGGAGGACCACGGGAAACACGGATATGTTCGTCTCGGTCGGCGGTCAGGATGTAGCTGCGCTTCTTGTTGGCATCCACCGGAAGCGACACATAGGCCATATCCGTGAGCAGCGATACATGGCCAAGCAAGAGTGTGTGTTCGAAAGTTGGGCCGGAGGCCTTCTCATCCTTTTTCCCTACGCTGGCAAGACGCAATTGCTGCTCCAAAGCCCGTCGGTTGCCCTTGGTGTGCACTGTCAGATTTGTTGCCGCCGGGTGGCTGAGTTTTGCGCTTCTGAGAGCTTTTGTGATGACAGGGAGCTTATCACTGGGAATCAGCGGCAGCGAGTAGACGTCGCCGAACTTGTCACCGCATATAATGGTGGTGTCGTCGCTGGTTAGGGTAATGGCGGATGGGCGCTTGGGCATGGCTCTATTGAGAGAATGAGTTTCTGGTGCTTATTGCCCGAAGGGACCGTGTGGTATTCACTCACCTCTCGCTCAATTGAGTAAATGAGCCATCTTCCTGAAGCTGAAAGACACGGAGACACTTGTCTTCGGCGGTAAGCGCAACTATGTACTCTCCATTCGTGGTGGTAGTCACTATGGGGATGCTTGACCAGGCGGATTTCTCGTTTGTCTGGCTTTCTGATGCAGAGACCTTTCTCTTCTTTCCCGGGGGCCCTTGCTCAGAACCGGAATCTGCGTCAACCGCATTGGCATTGGCTGAGTCTACTTCCTGTGGCCAAACCGCAAGCCGCTCGCCAGTTTCGGCGGAGTAGGAGTAGAGCTTTGAGCCAGCCGACCCGATAAGGAGGTTTGTATTCGGCCTCGGCACGAAGTGGAAGCATTGGAAGGGATGTTGGAAATTCGCAGCCATCTTGAAGGGTTGCCAAGCGGGGGGATTTCGGAGGGAATAATCAGAAGGAAGCAAGGTCTCTTCTCCGCCGTCGCAGTAGATCGCCGTAAAAAGTCGATGTCCCGCCGCATTGATGGCCGCATCACCGCGCGCCCGACCGCCTGCCTGGCTGGGACTAGGCATAGTGGGTACCACGTGACTGTCAACAAGCGAGGCCACAACTAAGAATTTCCCAAAACCGAACCGAGCTTCGGACTTTTCGAACTACAATCGTCACGATTTAATTCGGACATCCACGAACTCGAAACTTTCCCTTGCCCTTAAACATCCTATCTTCAGTGAAATAAGGAGACATGGGGGGCAAGTCCGCTACCAAGGCCGCTTACTTCGATAAGCTCAAGAGCCTTCTCGATGAGTACAAGACCGTCTTCATTGTCGGTGTCGACAATGTCAGCTCTCAGCAGATGCACGAGATTCGTCTGAGTCTCCGTGGCGAGGGTGTTGTCCTGATGGGCAAGAACACCATGGTATGATTCTTCAGCGTCAGATCTCTTTTGAATTTCATGCTGATGAGTTTTCCAGGTTCGCCGTGCCATCAAGGGCTTCGTCGTCGACAACCCGGAGTACGAGCGTCTGCTCCCCTTCGTTAAGGGTAAGTGAAATGAATATAGCTCGAGGAGACTGGGATGAATCGATTGGCTAACGTGGTCGTTTCTCAGGTAACGTTGGTTTCATCTTCACCAACGGTGACCTCAAGGCCGCCAAGGAGAAGATCCTTGCCAACCGTGTCGCTGCTCCCGCTCGTGCCGGTGCCATCGCCCCCGGCGATGTCTGGATCCCCGCTGGTAACACCGGTATGGAACCCGGTAAGACCTCTTTCTTCCAGGCTCTCGGTGTCCCCACCAAGATTGCTCGTGGTACCATTGAAATTACCACCGACCTCAAGCTCGTTGAGGCTGGATCCAAGGTCGGTCCCTCTGAGGCCACCCTGTTGAACATGCTCAACATCTCTCCCTTCACCTATGGTATGAGCATCACCCAGGTCTACGACCAGGGTCAGTGCTTCGGTGCCGATGTCCTCGACATCGAGGAGTCTCAGCTCCTTGAGGCTTTCAGCTCTGCCATCAACACCATCACCACCATCTCCCTGGCCGTCGGCTACCCCACCCTCCCCGCTGTTATGCACTCCCTCGTCAACAGCTACAAGAAGGTTCTTGCCGTTGCTGTTGAGACTGAGTACAGCTGGCCCGAGATTGAGGAGCTCAAGGACCGTATCGCCAACCCTGACGCTTACGCTTCCGCCGCTCCTGCCGCCGCCGCTGCTGCCCCTGCTGCCGGTGCTCCCGCTGCTGAGGAGGCCAAGGAGGAGGAGGAGGAGGAGTCCGACGACGACATGGGCTTCGGTCTGTTCGACTAAGCGTCTCGTGTCAATGTTGCACGAGATACGACTGCCATGTATTAGATACTTTTCTTACCGGTCTTGACGATTGGGTAAATGAAAATGATTGTCATGGTCATGAAACAATGATCGCTTTTCATCTAGATTTTGGACGTAGTCACGTTCCAATATCTGATGAACAGAAAAGGTGAGCTTTGAATTTTTTTTTTTTTTTTTTTTGCCCCTGCATCACACGCACATCAATTTTCACGGTGACATGATGATACAATTTTTAACTCGTAGCCACTGGCTTTGAAGATTAAAAACAGCAACAACAACACTCTAATTTTTTGCTGACACCGTCATAACCCTCTTTGCTATTTGACACTCAATTCTTTTGGCGATCTTATAGCTAACAAATATGTCAGGTTCACAGGTTATACTGTAGTATCCATGCACCGGTCCAGTCCCTCGAAGACCCCGGCCTTGGGAATCCGAGTGTAGTGTTGCGAGGAGCGTAGTATCCAGAGTGTTGTTAGTTTTTGACTATGCTGTCATCGCAGCGTTGCAGGAGGATTACATTACAATGTATCTACCATATCTCTGTTTGAATGAAACTCAATTCAGCCGTCCTAATTCCATGGTTAAGCTTTTCCGAAGTTGTGTGTATTAGAAAAGATAGTCAGATGCATGTACTCCGTAACCGACCTGTGAACGATCTAAAGCTTACCTTGGCCACAGAGTGGCCGGTTCGCGGCCCGAGGCAGCGAGCGGCAGGACTTGCATGTCATGACCCCTCCTCCGCAAGGTCCCCTCCATTACTCACACAACCCACGTCAAAATGCAGCACCAATTCGAGCCATTGAAGAACGACCTCTTGCTGAGAGCCGCCCGGGGTAATTTTGAAACTCAATGATGATGCACCAGTAGACAAGACTGATGTCATTGCAGGCGAAAAAGTCCAGCGTCCTCCGATATGGGTTATGCGCCAGGGTACGCTTCACCTTCAGCAAACCCCCACTTCATTCTCCCCTGCGAAACGTTCCATCCTTAAAGAGGATTTCAGCTCACTAATAATTTTATTGTTATTTATCTACAGCGGGTCGCTACCTCCCCGAGTACCATGAAGCCAAAGCCGGCCGCGACTTTTTCGAATGCTGCCGTGACCCCGAAGTCGCATCGACGTTGACCCTCCAGCCCATTGACCGGTATGCCGGACTCATCGATGCTGCCATCATCTTCTCGGATATCCTGGTCATTCCTCAGGCTATGGGAATGCAGGTCGAGATGGTCGACAAGAAAGGCCCCCATTTCCCGGAACCGCTGCAGTCGCCGGACGACGGACAATACGAGAAGGTGATGCAGAAGCAGGTGGATGTCAAGTCGGAGCTTGACTATGTTTACAAGGCTATCACCCTCACCCGCCACAAGCTGAAGGGCCGTGTGCCGTTGATCGGTTTCTGCGGTGCCCCGTGGACTCTGCTGTGCTACATGGTTGAGGGCGGCGGCACGAAGCTGTTCGTTCAGTCGAAGAAGTGGATCTACAAGTACCCCAAGGAGACGCAGGCTTTGCTGCAGAAGATTGCCGAGATTTGTGTGGAATATCTGGCTCTTCAGGTGGCGGCCGGTGCGCAGCTGGTGCAGGTTTTCGACTCGTGGGCGGGTGAGCTGTCTCCGGCTGCTTTCAAGTCGTTCTCCCTTCCCTACCTGCGTCACATCTCGGCCAATTTGCCGAAGAAGTTGAAGGAGATGGGATTGGAGCCTGTTCCCATGACGGTCTTCGCCAAGGGCGCGTGGTTCGGGCTTGAGGATCTCTGCGAGTCAGGCTACAATGTTGTTGGTTTGGACTGGCTGCATGACCCGGCTGAGGCGAGACGGATTGCCAACGGCCGCGTCACGATCCAGGGCAATGCTGACCCGGGTGTTCTCTACGGAGGCCGGGAGGCTATTACGGAGGCCGTGGAGACCATGGCTCGGGGATTCGAGAAGGGCAAGCAGGGCTGGATCGCCAACCTGGGTCATGGTACGTCATGCTAAGGACTGGAGGTCTTTCAATTCAAGGAAATGCTAATTCTGAATAGGTGTGACTCCTTTCGTCAACCCGGATGATCTCAGATTCTTCTTCGAGGAGATCCACCGCCTGACGGTGTAAAGTGGTGCTCGGCATGGCCATTGTTGGCTTGCGGTTTCTGAATAGATACATAGGAGGTCGGCACTCTGACTGGCAGTAGCGCCCGCTCTTTGCGGCCAAAACTTATTCGGCAATGTCCTCGTTCCTGCAGATGTATCCTGGTCAGCTTGAGTTATGTTAAAAGCACACGAATATACTACGATGCCATGCAGGGAACTCCAACGGACTGAATGAAACATACCAAAGCTCGGGCTGTTCCTTCATAAACTTCTCCATCAGCTGCTTGCACTCCTCATTATCCAACACCACAACCTCCTTGCCGCGGTTCTTGAGATACTCCTCCCCGCCCATGAAGCTCTTGTTCTCGCCGACCACGACGCGCTTCACCTTGTAGAGTATGCAGGCACCAGTGCACATGTCGCAGGGCGACAGGGTGGTGTACATGGTGGCACCTTCGTAGGCCGAGGCGGGCAGACGACCGGAGTTCTCGAGTGCGGACATCTCAGCCTATGACAATAGGGACCGTGTCAGAACCCAAAGCCATCATGTAGTAAACAACGGATCTAAAGAAGGGATGAACCAACATGCAAGACCGCGCTACCATTCTGGACACGCATATTGTGACCACGGCCCAGGATCTTGCCGTCCTTGGAGACCAAAGCAGCTCCAATGGGCACTCCACCCTCGGCCGCACCCAGCTTCGCTTCCTCGACAGCGGCGATAAATCCGGGATCGGTCTCCATGTTGTGTGTGGTGGTTGTGCGGAGTAGGTGAGAGGGGTTAGGTAACAGAGGGAATGAAAGAGGGGCACAGGGTAGCAAGCAGACTGAGAGATAGCTGGGGAGCAAACTCTGTGGTCAACTGCCGTACCGGGTATAACTTAGACTGACCCGCATCCGGCTGGGTCTGCGGAGCTTCATGATAATGGGGATCGGATATAGATAGATAGATAGATAGATAGCTGTGGTCATCGGGGCAGTATTACATGCTTATCTGTTATTCTATGGGAATTGTACGTGCACGCGATAGACTTTCTTGGGTTGTGCCATGCAAGTACTCTTGCTTTGGGGATCGACATGCATAAGCGCAAGCTACCTCATAGTAGTAGTGTTCAGACCCGGTAGATCTAGACAAAGGTATGATTTGTTGTATACGGGACTTGTCTATAATCCACCAAGGTCAATTCGCGATATCACAGCCCAATGCAGCTAATAGTCACCGTTGGAGACAGCAGAAAAGTCATGAGATCAGCACTCGCATATTGTACGGCAATGGCTGATAAACTCGGCGGGACCCCTGCTCTATCGACTCTTATCGCAGAGGCAGAGAACAATCGCGATGATCAAGAGCCATGGTAGTTGCAAGAACCACAGGAACTGACCTCCTGGTCCTCTTTATCCGCATCACATCGCAGCAGGAAAACCTCCCGCGGGGATCCAGATGACCGAGGCCAGCCGGCAGTTGACGATGGCGCCGAAAGGACTCCAGGTGGGGATCCGACAGGTTTTTCCCCCTCCTTCCGGATCGGGCTAAACGCCGCTTATCGATAAGGCGAGGCCAGCCACCGCCCGCCACTGTCTAGGTGCCTGAGGCAAAGCCCTGTGCCACTGGGCGAGGGAAGAATCTGACCCCGACCCAAGGCAGATCCGGAGGTTACATCAAAGTTTATTCCTGCAGGTTCTTCCTGGGATTTACCGGTTGTATTGGGGGTGTTTGACGCCGTAAGATGTAGATGGTTTTGCGAGACTGGAGGAATGCCCCTTGGATGATTGGACCGCGACGTCTATTTAAGCCCGGTGTTGTTTATGCCTCTTGTATTGGAGGGTAGAAGTTGATGGAAATCCCCCAGAGATACAGCCGGTAAAACCAGGCCAGCCCGAGACGACCTCTCCGCGGTCACAACCCCCGTAATTTACGGCACGCTTGTCAGCGGTGGAAAGGCTGCGAAGCTGGTGGAAGCGCGCAGAATTGCATCGAAGCAGCCGAAGCCGCGCTCGGACCCTGAATGCTGCGGGTGACGGACAGTCGAAGCAAAGAGAACAACACCATTCAGCCTGGCAGCCTGTCGATGCAGGCGCCTCAATTTGTTCAAAAGCACGGCAAACTCGGTTTTCATCAGATCTGATCCTGACTCTTTTCTCCCTCGATTTCGTGGTGTTGCAGCCAGCTGAAGCGCAGTTGCTCTTGACTATACTTCCCGGAGTTTCGCCCCATCGTACCTCCGGTATTAGATACGGGGTCTTGAAACGCTTGGCGACCGACCCCAACACTTGTGCGGCCAAACGAAGGTCAATTGGTGCCTGGTCCTGGTAACCGGATTACATCGAGTTCTCGTTGTCTCAGCCGCCGCCGCCTTGCCGCCTTGTCGCCTTGTCGCCGCTCTCTCTTCTCGGTTCTCCTGGCTCTGATTATCTCCAACTTCCTTCTTCCTCCCTCATCATCCACCTGTCCCGCTCACGCCTTCGAGACACCTCCCCCCTCCCCCCCCAAAGAGTCCTCTGCCCTCTCCGGTCTCGTCTCTTTTTTTTTGTCGCTTGTGTTCCATACCCCGGTGTAAGGTTCGCTCGGATCGATTTTCTCTCTCGTTCCTCCGAAAAGTTCTTGTTTCTTCTATATCCGCCCTCGACGACTTTTCTCGCTCCCTCCTCTTTTCTCTCTTTTTTTCTTTATTTATTAGACACAGATCACAATGGTCAAGGAAACCAAGTTCTACGACATCCTGGGGGTATGTTCTACATTTTCAAGGTCCGACTGGTTTTACCCACATGGAACTAACGGTGAGGCTATTAGGTTGCCCCGACGGCCACTGAGGCCCAACTCAAGACGGCCTACAAGAAGGGTGCTCTGAAGTACCACCCTGGTGAGTGTCAACCGGACCACAAAGAGCGGCGCTTCTCCGCCAGCTCTCGATCGGTCTTTCGCTAACGGGATTTTTTCTTCGCCATCCAGACAAGAACACAAACAACCCGGAAGCCGCTGAGAAATTCAAGGAACTGTCCCATGCTTACGAAACGCTCTCCGACCCCCAGAAGCGTGGCCTCTACGACCAGCTCGGTGAGGAAGGTCTTGAGCATGGTGGTGCTGGCGGTGGCATGGGCGCAGAGGACCTCTTCGCCCAGTTCTTCGGCGGCGGCGGCGGTTTCGGTGGCATGTTCGGCGGTGGTATGCGCGAGCAGGGCCCCAAGAAAGCCCGCACCATCCACCACGTGCACAAGGTCAACTTGGAGGATATCTACCGCGGTAAGGTCTCGAAGCTGGCTCTGCAGAAGTCGGTTATCTGCTCGGGTTGTGATGGTCGCGGTGGCAAGGAGGGTGCTGTCAAGTCGTGTACCGGCTGCAATGGCTCCGGTATGAAGACCATGATGCGCCAGATGGGTCCCATGATCCAGCGCTTCCAGACCGTTTGCCCCGACTGTAACGGTGAGGGCGAGATCATCCGCGAGAAGGACCGCTGCAAGAAGTGTAACGGCAAGAAGACCGTTGTGGAGCGCAAGGTTCTCCACGTCCACGTCGACCGGGGTGTCAAGAACGGCCACAAGATCGAATTCCGCGGCGAGGGTGACCAGATGCCCGGTGTTCTGCCCGGTGATGTCGTTTTCGAGATTGAGCAGAAGCCCCACGCCCGCTTCCAGCGCAAGGACGACGACCTCTTTTACCAGGCCGAGATCGACCTGCTCACTGCTCTTGGCGGTGGCACCGTCATCATCGAGCACCTGGATGACCGCTGGTTGACCGTCAACATCGCCCCTGGCGAGGTCATCACTCCTGGTATGTGCTTTATTTGTGCTACGATGTAGACCTGTTGGACTAACATGATATTACAGGCGCTATCAAGGTTATCAAGGGCCAGGGTATGCCTTCCTACCGCCACCACGACTTCGGCAACCTCTACATTCAGTTCGACGTCAAGTTCCCCGAGAAGGACCAGCTGAAGAACCTCGAGTTGCTCGAGCAGGTTCTGCCTACTCGCGCGGAGCAGACCCAGCCCCCGCAGGACGCCATGATCGATGACTTCGAGCTTGAGGACGTCGACTCCAGCGAGTACTCTCAGGCACGCGCACACGGCGCCGCCGGCTCGATGGACGAGGACGACGATGACGTTCCTCCTGGTGCTGAGCGTGTGCAGTGCGCATCGCAGTAAGCGGGGTGATTGGGGAAGGTGTGCTGGGGCTTGATGAAATTCGCTTATGATACCATGTGAGGGGTTTCGGCCCCGGTACTGCTCGGTTCTGTTTAGTTCGCGATGATTGATTTCTGCGATGGCGTTTGCACTAAGATTCGGGAGATGAAATGGAGATTTCTTTTCGTTGGATGCATTTCCATGACGGGGCTTGATTCCCATGCGTTAATGTTGTCTTTTTTTTCTGTCACTGGGAACGGGGCTCTGGGGCATGATGAGTGGATGAGAGATGTTATACGAGTCAGTTTTCCAAGTTTCCATAGTTGGGATGACTCTGGTGGGACAAGGTTGAGCGTTTATAGCTTATAGACTACACGGCTTGGGTATTCATGCTTATCGTTCGCTGCTGGTAGACTAGTCATCCGACCTTTAACAGGCATAGCTGTATTGAATATTGATATCTAAACTAAAACAATGGCCATATCCTATACACTCCCCTCCCCCTTTCCCCCAAGCCCTCTCTCGATGGAAAATAAGGTATCCACCCCACAGCATTCAAATCGCCTCACTCTCAAACAACAATGAACAAATACTATGAGATGCTGAATCCTTTCAACAAACCCCAACCCCCCCCGCCCCTCCCCTACCCTAGTACCCTCCCTCCTCCGGTCCACTCCACCACCAACCCTCCCTTTCCCACCCCCAAAAAAATTCAAAAAAAATCAAAAATTTACAAAAAAGTAACTTGTCCTCGGGGAGGATCGAACTCCCGGCCTTGGGATATCCAGGAAGTCTGAGAATTCTTCCTAGTCATATTATGAATATGAGACCCACGTGATAACCAACTACACCACAAAGACGAGTTGTGAGTATCGGCGGCGGGTTTTGGGTATATTTTCCGAGAGGAGGAGTTTAGGGTTTGATATTTGTGGTTGGGGAGTTTGGGGGGGTGGTGAGAAATGTAGGTGGGTGGGATTATATATAAGGAGGGGGGTAGGGTTGGGATTGGGATTGTAGGTCTGGATTTGTGCTGGCACTATTACTGTGAAAGAAGGGGGTGATAGTGTGTGTTGGATATCAATGGATGTAGGTGATGAGGTTCATGGTATGAGAGAGTTGTAGTTGGTCTGTGGATGTAGTGAAATATACTGCCAGGGTTGTATGTGGTATTCTGTCGATCGTTCAGTACTTTACTTTAGTACTTTAGTAGTACTATTTGCTGGGAATGGGCTGGAGATGAACGATGGTGGTGGTGTAGTTTTGTTTTGTCCTATATATTGTTGACATACAAATATCATACAAGACTGATCATCGGCCAGCTGAGGTTTTTGGTCAAGTCGACAAGTTGTGAGGTTTTTTTAGATAGTATATAACCGACATTGAAAGTATTTAATTCCCAGTACCAACTATTACTAGGAGTATATGTTGATTTAGCTGTACATACTCCGTACTCCAGCGTAATCGATCAAGGGGCATCTATTTGGTCTCACATGAATAGCATTCATCCAGTACTTCTGCAAAAATGGACATACACCCGGTTTAGAGGTGCGTATGGGGCTAATGGTGTCTGCGAGTTGGTCGTATATACGGAGGTATAATCCGACTAGCTTAAGGATTGCAACTATTCCACTCACGAAGCCATACAAAGTCATATGAGGTTCAGCCTGGTCAATTTCATATTCTCCAAGACCTCATAACCCATCATCGCCATGCCTATTCTTCGAAAAACAAATCAATCTCGCTGCCATGCTTGGCGAGGATCAGATATCCGGAAGTGTAACTGTGACTGAGTAGAAGCAAAGAGACATCTAGCGTCGAGAGACCACGTTGGAAGTCGCTCCAATTTCTGTCTATGTTTATCGAATGGTCATGAGTCAGAGTATCGTGTGAGGAATCCGCCTTGACAAGGGAGAATTCATTATTTCTGGCCATTGGACAGTGGAGGACGGCCGTACCCTCGGCACAGCAGCCTGCGCATGAAGTGTGAGGTGATCAATTGAGTTGGACAAGCAGGGGGCACTTGCCAAGAGAGATGTCCCTCACGGCTGACCTGTAGAATTGAGCCGAGCCGATGGTCTTTCAATGGATGAGGAATGGATGAATGGCAGGGCACGAGGCTGAATAGTAACGTCATGTATAAGCGGAGGACTCCGGGCTTTGACTGGGCTGTCAAGTACCCCCTGACCCATGTTGACTGAGTTCGACCGTTGGGTAAGTTGCATGGATATAAAGTAAAATTGCAAGAGGGGGGGGGGCTGGACCTAAAGGGGGAAGACGTTGATAATATGAAGCCGATAAATGGGAGGAAGGAGACGAAACGGCGAGAGGATCAGGTGACTGGCAACCCCCATCTTTTCGTTTGATACTCCTTGACCATGTCCAAAGGTATCTATAACAAGAAGAAACTACACGAGTAGTCACAAATCCAGACAAGTAAATATATGCTATCCGCTCGGAAGAAAATATACATTAATTGCCATCATCACCACCCCGTCCAAACCGACCCCCAAACCCGCCCAGATCCCGACGGAAGAATTTCCCAAGATTCTTGAGATTTTCGTTCAGATTCCCCGCCGACGAGGTAACTTCGCCTTGGGGCTGCGTCTGCCCTAAGGGGCCAGAGGTGGAGGACGGGCTGGCCAAGGCACCGGAGATGCCGCCCCCGGCTGGACTGAGACTCATCGCGTTGGATGAGCTCATTGGGGTCCCGAATCGATCGACACCGTCCTTGGCGGCGGAGATGATCGCAGACCCGAGCATGGTAGGGTCGAAGCGGGTGGTGGAGGCGCCAATTGACGCGGCGGCTGATGTGCCCAGGGTGCCGAGACCGAGGCCCTGGGACACGGTGCTGGAGGATGGTGCGGTGGAGGTCTGCAGGGCTGTTAGGATGGGGTTGCTCTGCTGGAGGTTCGCTGCGTAGCGGTCGGATGCACGGTGGATTTGGAACAGTTCTAAGAGGTGGTTCTGCTCCTGTCGACTGCGGATTCCCTTCATGTCGAGGATCTTGCGGAAGTTCGCGTTGTTTTGGTCCGCAATGTGGACCAGGTAGGCCTGGACAAGGGCCTCAGGGGGAGATGGCTGAACTTGGAGGGTCTTGAGGAGAGCTTCGATCTTCGCAAAGCTGGCGTTGACGCGCTTTACGAATCCCGCCGGTGCAGGGCTGGGGAGGAGTGACGAGAGACCGGTCTTAAGAGTGTAGGCATCTAGAAGCATCTAATATCATCCGTCAGGCTTGTTGAAATTTGATTAGTGATTAGGAAAAGACCTACCTGCTCTGCGCCGGTTTCTGAGACCGGTTTGCACTGGAAGATGGTGGTGATGAATACGTTCGATATCAGCTCCACGACATGGTCTGCAAACGCTCGGGCGTACTGTTGCTTATGCAGCAGCTGCAGTAGCTCCGAGCATTTCGCCTGCGTCTTGGACATGAGCTCGCCAACGTAGGAGCTCTGATCGCTTACGCTCTCCAGCCGGTTCCAGGGCGTGTTGCGCATTTCCCGCCAGCAGGGCTCCAACTCAATCTCGACCTTACGCACCAGCCCTCGCACAGCTGCAGATGCAATGCCCATGAACGAGTCTGCTTGGCTCTGCAAGTCCACCGTCTGTTTTAGATTTTTATCGAGTCTGCCCTTGATCTTCTCCTCCAACTGGTTGCAGGTCGTATAGCAGTAGTCCGCGGTGTTGAGAACTAAAATCAGGTCCTCAATATCGGGCACCTTTGATGGAGTGTGACCCGTAGGCCTCTCACTGATGTAGTAGAGAAGAACCTGTGTGTATTGATCAAGGTACTTCGCGAACACCTTGGCCAGGTCGGCAAGACTCCCACCAGTAGACAGCTTCGCACATTGCTGCAACGAATGCCGGTAAAACGTGAAAAGATCCGTGGAGGAGGAGATGACAATATGCGAGTCAAACTCTTCGTCCGGTGGCTTTGCAGGTTGTTGCCGGTATTTAGGTATAAGCGCAGCCAGCTGCTTGTCCTGGGCTTCAACCCACACGCTCAGATAGGGCTCGAACGCCTCGGAGATGGCCTGACCAAAGACAGGCGCCTCATTCGAGGCGAATGTATCCGTCGAAGGGCGCGACGGGCTGACAAACCTGCGCTCAAGGGAGTGCTCAAAGTCCAGGGTTTCCTGCAGACACGACAGTAGCAGGTTGACATCAATCGTCTGGCCATTGCGCACGGATCGGGAGAGAATCCCCTTGAAGTCCTCTCGTGTGCCCTCGCAGAAGATATTGGCCAGGATCTCGCAGACCCTCCAGGACGCAGGAAAGATGGGTCCATACTCCTCATCGTAGATCTTCAAGATTCGCCGGAACCACGCATACCGCCGCGATATGTTGTCTAACGACCCGGCCTCTTCATTGTTCCTAAACACCTGACGATATTCGCGCAGCTGGAAGTTGCAATACCAGGTCACCAGCCTGGACTTTGCGTGGTCACCCAGTGCATCCATAACCAAGCAGCCCTCCGAAAGCACCGGTCTCTTTTGACCAACTTCCCCCTTTGCGAACGCCAGCTCAAAGTCCTCGCAGACCTGCTCCAAAAGCTCCCGTTGTATATCCGCAACATTCCTACTAAGCAGAGCAATCTGGTCGATTGAGCGGTACGACTTGAAATGCGCCATCAGCTGAATCACCGCCTGCAGCAGCTGAGCACAGTCGCGGTACTGCCGCGTCCGACCAAGGGAACGGAGTTGGTCATAGGCCGTCGTCAGCATCTGCAGTCTCTTCAGCACCGTCATGGACAGGGTAAGGTTCTTTTTCGCATTGTCCAGCTGCTTGATATCCGCCGTCATCTCCGTAATAGCCAGCTCCGTCCTGGACGCGCGGTCGCGCACATCGTCGATCTTCTTGAACAGCTCCGTCAAGTCTGCCTTGGCGGCCTGGATGCGCTCGACGCTCTCCGCATTGGAAGTGACCTGGTCCTCCACCAGTGCGCCGATATCGTCGTCAAGCTCGTCTTCATATTCGCAGAGGGTGTGGGACACTTGGGACACGGACGACAGCGTGGAGGGGTGGGAAAAGATTGAGTTCAGGTGGTCGATCGGATCGTAGTCCGCTGTAGCATTGGGACCGTTAGCAAGCTCCGCGGCGAGACGGGTCGTCAATGGCGGCCCTCACCTGCGTCCAGAGGGTCGAGATTGGCCGCTCCGTTGGAGGGCATTTGGCCGGGGGTGGTGGTGGTGGTAGTGGCGGACATTCCATTAGCTCCTGAGCGTCAACGCCAGACACATGCTGCAATGCCAGCTAAGGGGCATCCGCCAATTCAACATGTAAGCATAGACTAAAGCGAAAGGGCGACTAAAGGAGCGAAAAGAACAGAACGGAGAAATGAGCAGCTGTAAGGACCGGCGGGGGGGGGGTTGTTGATGATGGAGCCGGAGTCCGGGAGTTGGCGACAAGTCAGTCAGTCCAATCAGTCCAATCAGTCACGGGCAGCTCTCTTAGCGCACGCCCACTCCGCAACGCCTCGTCATCGCGCCGCTTTCTCCCCCCCCAATCTACGCCTTTACATTCTACAAACTACTAGGGCTCGGGATGAAATCATCAGGCAGCAATCCTGAGGGCGTTCGCCCCCGTTTTTGATTGAGATCTTGAGGTATGCCTTGTACAGCGCAAGTCTCGCATCTATATGGACATCAAAGTCGTCGCGGTCTTTTATTGTACATCGAAGAGAGCTTCTGAAAATGTATCAAGCCCTAAAGCCATTCGCCCAAGCCATGCATCAGCAAACCACACAATAATAAAAAGTACTCCAAGCAAACACCACCAGATATCCCCCGCACGAAATCCAGGTATGCGAAGACCAAATCGGGTCGTTCACGAATATTCCCGTTTGGTCCATTAATCTATCTTCTTTGTCCTCCCTTGTTCTTCCTAGTTCAACTAAACTGCAGGTAGAAAAGCATCCGGAGGCAACGTTCCCTGTGCCTGCAAGATACAATTAGCGAAGATCTATCAGGATGATTGAGAGTCAAGTCTTACCTTGAGTTCCCCAAAGTTCTTCAATGCAGCCTCCATGTTCCAGCCGTTTCCAGACAGAGCCATCTCGGAGTATTGAAGAGTCATCCGAGTGTTGGAGCTCATCTGGAGCACCAGCTGCTCTTGCTGTACTTGCGCGTCCGCTTTCCCAGGCGCCGGCATGCCGTAGCCTTCTGGAGCGCCCGGTACCGCCACTGGTTGAGGAGCTGCCTGAGGTGCTACAGGAGGGGCCGCTTGAGGTACAGCTGGCAGGCCCTCCGGGGCCCATGCTTCATGTCCACCATAGGCTCGCAGGCAGAGGATATCACTGATGACTCTGATCCCACCCATACCACCGCCGGGTCCGAGGATGAAGGTTCGGTCGAAACTCCGGGTTTCAACCTTGGCCCCATTAATTTCATCGAATTTCCCATGCACCATGATGAGAAGTCCACCAACACCAGTGGTGCTTTGTCCGGACGCATCAGGAAGCCCGGGGATGGGGTAGCATTCGATAAGCCACTCTTCGGGGTGCGCGGCGATGTCGGGATGCCTTGTCGCGGGAAGGCTGGTCCACAAATCGCGGATTTTCTCCGCACCGGTGTATGTTCGAGACATCCGTGCAGGGAGGTGGCTAATCTTGAGAAGGTTCCTACTCTTCTTGATATACGGATCCCAGGGCGCAGGTTCTGTTTGTTGGGCCCGGGGAGCCGATGTGTTCACGTTGAGCGTAAACGTAGAATGACTGTCGTAAACACCACTGAGAAGGTTGCTGCGGTCGTTATCATAGCCGGCAAAGAAAGCCCGGACGAAGTTCTCCGCAATTTGACCCTCGTCCTGGAAGTACGGCGCCTGAACAGGAATCGGTGTCTTCTTCTGCGCAGCCAGTTCCTCCGCGGTTCGAACTTCGACATTATTCAAAAACCGGAGCTTGGGATACCACTTCAACATTGTATCCTTGAACGTGGGATCGGCGCTGAACGGGGTGTTCGATAGGTCGAGAAATTCGAGGTTCCGGAACTTCCAGCGCCATCCAATCAACGACTGAGAATCTTTGAAGTCGTTATTCGAAAGGTCGAGGTTCTTCAAATCCGGAATCGTCTGTGCCAATGTCGTCACGGCTGAGATGTTGGCTAGCTGATTGTGTGCGAGGCTGACACTTTCCACTGCCTCTCGGCGCGCCGTGGCATTGTCGAAATTTAATTCCCAGACCTTCATGAGCGCCGGGAAGAACTTCGACTCGGTGGAGGTGCTGCCAAAGATTCCCATGGATAACAGATCAGGATCAGTTCCCAATTTTGAGAGGTCGAGTAGCTTCGTCTGTTGGGTGTAGCGCTTGCCCAGAATAGTCGTCATTTTAGCCTTGGTCTCGGCGGCCGAGGACGAGCTGCCATTCCGCGCCATGTCGGACAGCATAGGCTGGTCCAACAAGCCACTTGTAGACCGGTCATACTTTTCGGTCGTCAGAGGGGCACCTGCAAAACTAAAACCATTGAGCTGAAGCATCCTATCCAACAACTCCGGTCGGATAGAGACGATGAGCGCGTCGCCTTCGACCCGCGACTAGTGAACGTTAGTAAGGCGTAAGAGACCTTGAACCGGCAGCCATCCAAAGGAACAAACGCCAGAAGAGCCTAAGCAAGTGCCGATCGTCGTTCTGAAGGTACCATCCCCGAAACGAGAGCACATCGGAGAGGACGATGCTGATGATTCATGTCGGTGACCGCCAAGTCTGGTGTTGCACATACCTTTGTAATCCTTGCGCGTGTGCCAGCTTTTGAGTCGGGTGAGCTAAGTTTCTTTTCGAGGAAGGCGATGAGAGATTCGAGACCACCATCGCGGTTAGATGCTGCCTTGCTTTGCTTCCAGCCACGAACAATAACCTGTTCCAGACCACTGCCTCGTCCCCCCTGTCGGATGTTCGCCTGTGAGTCTGAGTTGCTGGAGATGGCCTTCTGGATCGCATCCATGGCTTTGTTCGCCGCCTGTGTCCGTCCTGCCCCGCTCGAACGGCCAGAATCGCCACGGGCCTTCTTCCCACGGTTCCGAACAGAGCCTGCGTCCATCATCAGATCACCTTCCCGATCGACCCGTGTTGCAGCAGCACCCCGCTTGCGGATGCCCCCGCGATCCGAGGCAGTCGAGCGGCCGCGAGAACCTTTTCCGTTCTTCATCTTGACAAAGGAGGGGGGTGTATTCGGAGAGGAGGGGTCGTTGGTGGTGATATGAGGAGGGGTTGTAGTCGATGTTTTTAAGTGTTAGGCAGGCAGAAAGAGCGCTGCGCGCCTTAGTTGTTGGAGATCGAATCAATCGGCATACACCGATGAATCCGGGAGAAATCGTGGGAGGAGGGGTAGTAGAATGAGAATAAGATTTAAACTCGGGGAGATAGTCGAGAGGTCGCAGACGGTTCCAGTGAAGTAACCGTCAACCTCGTCTTGGAGGTCAAAGGATGAACACAGGAGATTCTTTGAGTCAGCGCAGAAAAAGTGACGTGAACCACCAAAAGCATTTCCGCGACGCTGGCGGGTCACGTGGGCGGCCGGGCGCAGGCGCCCCACGTGATACGACAGCACCAGGCACGGGGATTGGCCAATCAGAGGGTGTAGTCTGTCCTTTGGCACAGTCGGTAATACGCGATACCGATGCAGGCAAGTCGCGCAGGCAGATTACGAGGCTAGTCCCGAGAGGGGAATATTGCTACAATACCGTTTGTTTCTCCGCTTCATCAACAGGACAGCTTGTTAGTTAGTTATCAATTCCACTGCCTTTCTCAAGGAGTTGATCGCCACACAACGTGCGCAATTCGCGGCTCCCAGTCGCTCACTTCTATTCTCCGACTTCGCTCGCGTAGGTCGCCTCGTCTTGGTCCTCTCCGTGCTCGATTCAATTAAGCTTACATTCAAGTTTCTCCAACAGGCTTCATTCATTCATTCCCGCGGGCACTAGCTGGTCTTTAGTCGGTCCAACGATCACCATCCTCGAATACACTCAACGGCTTCCCCGTATTCATGTCGATCAATTAAATTAGAGCAATGCCGGCAAAATCGCGATTCACAAGGCTAGATGCCTTCGCTAAAACGGTCGAGGATGCGCGCGTCCGTACCACATCCGGTGGTATTATCACCATAGCCTCGTTGCTGGTCATCTTTTGGCTTGTGTGGGGAGAATGGCTGGACTACAGGCGTGTGGTGGTTCTGCCAGAGCTGGTGGT
Organism: Aspergillus sclerotiicarbonarius CBS 121057; assembly: GCA_003184635.1. Taxonomy (NCBI): domain Eukaryota; kingdom Fungi; phylum Ascomycota; class Eurotiomycetes; order Eurotiales; family Aspergillaceae; genus Aspergillus; species Aspergillus sclerotiicarbonarius. The sequence continues at coordinate 143,748 of KZ826378.1, read as the reverse complement.
CGATAGTTCAAGAGGTACGGTTGGATACCGATTGCCGGATAGTCACAAAAAAAGAAGCGATGGCTGATGGTCCTTCATACAGGCGAGAAGATGGAGATCCACATGAACATGACCTTTCCCCGGCTTCCCTGCGAGCTCCTGACCCTGGACGTGATGGACGTCTCCGGCGAGCAACAGACCGGTGTTGTCCACGGTATCAACAAGGTGCGCCTTACTTCTGCCGCCGAAGGGGGCAAGGTTATCGACGTCAAGGCTCTAGAGCTGTAAGTGGCCCTTCCGATTCACCCTTGCCAGCTCCGTCGTTGACAATGAATATCATGTAGTCACTCCCAGGAAGAGAGCGCCAAACATCTCGACCCTGAATACTGCGGTGAGTGTTACGGTGCGCCTTCTCCCGCCGGTGCCAGCAAAGCTGGTTGCTGCAACACTTGCGACGAAGTCCGGGAGGCCTATGCACAGCAGCAATGGGCATTTGGCAGAGGCGAAAACGTTGAGCAGTGCGACCGTGAGGGCTACGCGCAGCGCATTGACGCACAACGCCGCGAGGGCTGTCGTCTTGAGGGTGTCCTCCGCGTGAACAAGGTGGTCGGTAACTTCCATATCGCACCCGGCCGTAGTTTCACCAGCGGAAACATGCATGTGCACGACCTTGCAACCTTCTTTGAAACCGACCTGGGAGACCTCGAGAAGCACACCATGACTCACGAAATCCACCAGCTGCGGTTTGGACCTCAGCTTCCCGACGAGCTGTCCGATCGCTGGCAGTGGACGGATCACCACCACACCAACCCTCTGGACAGCACCAAGCAGGAGACCAACGAGCCCGGCTACAACTTCATGTACTTTGTCAAGGTGGTGTCGACCTCGTACCTCCCCTTGGGCTGGGATCCGCTGTTCTCATCTTCCATCCACTCTGCCTACGACCAGGCCCCTCTTGGCTCCCACGGCATCGCCTACGGAGCGGAGGGCAGCATCGAGACGCACCAGTACTCCGTGACCTCGCACAAGCGTTCTTTGATGGGCGGAGACGCCTCCGACGAGGGCCATAAGGAGCGTCTGCACGCCGCCAACGGCATCCCAGGCGTGTTCTTCAACTACGACATCTCTCCCATGAAGGTCATCAACCGGGAGGCCCGTCCCAAGTCCTTCACCGGCTTCTTGACCGGAGTGTGCGCCATCATCGGAGGTACCCTCACCGTCGCCGCAGCCGTAGACCGTGGTCTCTACGAGGGCGTCAGCAGAATCAAGAAGCTCCACTCGAACTAAACCCTCCCACCCAAACCATAGAGAACCAACGAGAAACAAACAACAAAACCCGCAAACCCAAAAAAGAACACAAATAAGAAAAAAAACAACAACAACTGTTAACAACAAAGACAAAGAACCAGCCCACACAAAGGCCATCGAAGAGCGTGTGTCGTGTATGGAGTACAGGGGACGAAAGAAGGAACTCCGGTAGTTCAGGCGTTTTATCTATCTATTTTGGGAACTGACTCATTGATACACCTTTATATTTGGTATTGTTTTGTTTTTAACATAGGTTAGGTTAGGTATATAGGTAGGTATACACAGATATCTATTACATTGGGACTTTCGGTCTTGGTCTTGGGGAAATGCCACTAGCTAGTACTATGCTATCATGGTCAAGTTATTGATTGGTTCGGTTCTACTAGTAGTATGTAGTTTTTTTTTTTTTTTTTTTTTTTTTTTTTTTTTTTTTTTTTTTTTTTTTTTTTTTTTTTTTTTTTTTTTTTTTTTTTTTTTTTTTTGCACCATGCCCTAAGAGATCGTGGCAAAGCATGGCAGACTAAGGGCTAGGAAGTAAGAACTTCAACAGTGAGCCCTACGGTGTCTTGATTATGTGACGTGCTTCAGACTCATCGCCATGGAGTTAATGGACATTTGCTTTTCATTTATTAGCCAAGTCAATGGACCCATACTGCTAATCTGACTCGGTGGGAATGATTCGGAAGAAACTGATTTGGGAGAGGAAATACTCGTGAGAAGGATGTATGGCCACCAATGCCGGTAGCGCGATGGCACCCTGAAAAGCAACAGATAACAATGCCATGCTTGCAAGATAAGGAAAGTTCCAAACATACTCCGTAGACCTAAAGAAATGCTCGCTGCAAGCCCCCCAAGTCCAAGAAACATAGCAAGTGACTTTCTAGGCATTAGAAGTCTAGCTCTAAGATGTAGACAAGCTCACAGACTAATGCAAGAAAAGATAGAGCAAAGAAGGGACTAGATCATGAGAATCACGCAAAGAAAAGCAAGTTGATCGGATATAATAGACGACAAGGAGATGGGGTATGAAAGAGGGACGTAGAAGGAGTATACTCAGTAATGCATGGTGTTCGCATTACTGACATATCCAGGATGCTGGCCAAAAGGCTGGTTTTGCTGGTAAGCTGGGGGCGTTTGCGCCGGCTGCGACGCGAATTGCCCGTACCAAGACTGGCGCCGGGGCTCCTCCGGCTGGTAAGCTTGGTTGAGAGCATCCCAGGTGCGGCTCGCGGTGGGAATGTTATAAACACTGTAATGGTTGCCCTGGTTGTATGTGGGCGTTGAATTGTTTGAAGCCCCTTGCTGCTGTTGCAAGTGCTGCTGGCGTTGCGCAATTGCATGCTGTACCATTTGGTTGGACACTCCTTCTCGGATGCTCTTTTTCTCGCGCTCACGAGCATCAATCGCTCCAACCAGACCCATGGGGTTTACCGGCGACGGCTGGGTCTTGTGAAGGCCGGAGATATCAAGAAGAGGTGCACCAGTCATCCGAGATACATGTTCCTGTTCACGGGCAGAAAGATGCGATGAAAGTTCATTGTAGTTCAAGACGCTGCTGGCAGCACGGGAGTGAGGGCGAAGCGGCGGATCGCGACCGCCAGACAAGTGCGACTGTGGCCGAGAATTGTTTGCCCAGTCACCCGAGACAGGCCGAGGAGGGGGTGGTGTTGAAGAGAGGGTTCGGTGGTGGGCGTGATTCGGTGGACTGGGGGCTGACCGTTGTTGCACGAACTGCTCCGCTGTGAGCCTGCCCGGAGTGGTCGGACGCGGAGCAGCCATGCCCGGTTGCCACATCATATTGTTACTTGGAGACCTGGAGTGCCGACGTTCTGTCTCATGTGAGCCCTGTCTTTCCGTTGCATTCGAGTCGCTTCTCTGATGCGCCGATTTCTTAAGAGTGTCCCCGGTGTTGGGACGTCCAGTAGTGGGTAGATAAGTCATGGTCGGTCCGAAGTCGATGCTCGGAATTTCAGCACTGAACTCTAGTTGCGCCTGGTCAACGGTGTAATGAGCATCGCCGATGACTAGGTCTTGCCTCGGGGGCCCTGAACCCACGGTCTTCAAGACCCCCATCCTGGGCCGAGGAATTGACTTAACAGAGCGTTTGCTGTAGACGGATCCTCGAGTACTGGCATAATCAGGAGAAGCTGCAGATGCGTCATCATAGACACTCTCCTCATCCTGATGGCTCTCTTTATCGGGGGAAGTGAATGAAAACTGGCGGGAGCCGACCCAATTTAGAACCTCTTCATCAACCGTGTGACGCAGATCATCGTAACTAGGCTCTCCTGCAACACTTGAAGTGTCAGATTCTCGGATTTGTTGCGCGGGCAAGGGCTTCCGCTTCACGGCCTTTGTGGTATCTAAACGAAGGCTTTGCCTCTTCGGTATAGTCAGCGGCGGGCCGAAATCACTTGAACGATCCTCAGGTGTCGGTGGGCCTTGTTCCTGAAGGATAGCTCTCTTGTCACTTGTGTCCGATAAAAGCGAGGGTGCACCCTGTTGATCGGAGCCAGTATTTGGTGTGAGTGGACTAAGCTCGCTAGAATCTCTGATCGTTTCGTGGCTATCCGAGGGGAAAGAAGTGCCGAGTAGGCTCATGCTCCCAGAGGCAGCGAGAAGCTGTGTAAGGGTGGCGTCAGACATCCTGTTGTTGGCTTTTCTCAAGTCCGGCGAGTGCTGTGGTCGAGTGGCGGGCATCTCTCCTGGACCGTGTGTGAAGGCTGGAGGATGGACTACAGGTGAGGGAGGAGATGGAGAGCGGAAGCGATGCCCAAGCACCTCATCGTCAGAGTCTGCCTGCTGTTTTCCGTCACTTTCTGTATCCACCCCACCAGTGCCAGGACGTTCACTGTTGTGTACCAATTCATGAACAGAGGATGGTGGAGAAATGTCGGCGGGTGAAACTTGAGCCTGTCTTCTGATGGAAGAAAATGCAGTAGTGTCCGAAGATCCCCGAGCATGATGGATTGGCGAGATGGAAACATCACTGGGCGCCTCACGCAAAACAGCGTCACTAGACTGGTTGAAATCCAGTCGGGTTTCCGGGGATGTGCAGTTGCGCTGATTTGGCCCGGTGCGTCCATTGCCTTGCATGTTCGAAATAGTAGTGGCTCGGAAACGTGGCTTACTCGCAGAGATGCTGCTGGTTCTGCTTCCGGAAGCCGCCATACGGCGTGCTGTTGCCTCTTTGAGTTGCTTCCGCCATTCCGCCTCGCTCCAATTCTGACTGCCTGGTGTCTGCATCAGGCCGGCGATATCTAGAATATCAAGATAGCCATAGCGCCGTTGATTGGGGAAGGCAAACATAATGCTCTTGATGTGGTTGGTAGCGGCAATGAGGCGGGTTGGTCGCCCGTAAAGGTTAAATGTATCAAACGTAGGTACGAGGAATCGGAGCATCATCTCAAACCCAGTGATGGCAGGATGGACTTCGGGCATAACAAACACAAACCCATCTGTGGTAGACTCCGGTTGTGAATGAATCGTAATCTTTCCTTCGATCTTGACCAAGGTCGACTGATCAATCAGGGCTTTCGACTGAGGGTAAATAGCGTAAGCAGAGTATGCATCGGTAATAGTCGCAATAGGCCTCGCTTTCTTGGTTTTCTTCGTGTCATAGAACTTGATGTCGCCCGTGATCAGTCTGGGCGCACGATCATAGGCTGACTTTTTCTTGAGCGACTTTTGCGCCTTCTGGAACTCCTTCTCATTGGGCGGGGTGATAACAAACCAACACCGTCTCCATGGTGTGCCTGCTCCAAATCGCACGCGAGCCCAATCCTCGTGTTTTTGACGGTGACGTTCCAAGATGGATCGAATATTGTTGAGACCTTTACCTTTCCCCGCGATGATCGAACCCGTATATGCCTCATATAATGACGTGTGTTCGAACAAAGCCAGTCGTATAGCTGCCGTCCACTGCGTCAAAGAATGGAAGGAATTGAAATGCAAGAGGTACCGATTTTGACCCGCGGAGCATATACTCAATATGTTCTTCAGGGACTGGGTCTCTTGATTTCTTGTAGGCAGTGTTTCAAGCTAGATTAGTGACCGTCAGTGATCTGGACCAATAGCTGCAAGGACCGTATTGCGACATCTCACCATTTTTATTGAAGCGTCTGCCAGGTTAATGAAAGTCGGGTTGACATCTTCCCCCTCTTCTGCAGCGTCCAGCGCTGTGGCATCCCATAGAGAAAGAGCAGTCCCGACAAGTTGCGCATAGCATTCCACCCATTGTCGATCAGAACATGGCCGGCCATCTGTGAGATTCAATCATTAGTACAAAATCCAACAGTGCCTGACAGCTGAGGTACCCACGGATGTCCAAATCATTCAATTTTAGGAAATATCCCTCGTGGTATAGCTTGTTGGCATGAGTGTTTAGATATCCGAAGATTGGCTGGAGCTCTGGAAGGGTATCCTGCGAAAGCTCCAGCAACGGAGGATTGTGAGAAAACAATGTCGACTCCGGCCGCGACAGGACTCGTCGTTCGGTGTTTGGAGTCCCACTTATCGGCGAAGCATCGAGAGGCGACGGGGTGTCCGAAGAAGGCGTATCTACTCTTTTCGGAGGATTGTTCAGTGTGAGGGAGGCCGACGACGTCCGATGGTGCTGTCCGAGGTTGTCTTTGCGGGACGAGCCCCCGAACACTGACATCAGAGAAAGAACTATAGCGCAGGAGCGCAAGGGATGTCAATCATTACCATTCAAATGTTCTGGTGGAAGTACCAAGGGAGGCGCTAACGACTTACCTCGCGAACGACCCATGATGGCCAAAGTCCGTTGTGGCCCAGACAATAAAACTGAAGACCGGCTTTCAGCTCACTTGGATATTGTAGGCGGGTCACGCAACAAATATGGGTTCTGCGCGGAAGATGAAGCCAAGTAGTGCTGCTATGCAACTAATCAAGAAAACGAACGAGAGGCGAGAAAAGTAGGTGGGAAAGGAAGTGTATTGAGCCTAGCTCCTCCGCAGGGAGATAGCGACAATAATGTGTCAGGACCCGCCAAGACTAGATATGGAGGTTTATTTCCATGAAGTATCCGGTGGGAACTTTTGAGGCGCCCAAAGAACGAAAGGAGCGGAAGGGCAAATAAGATCGCGGCGGCGCTGGAACGACCGCCAAGATGGCGGATGATGGCGCAAAGTCAGCTTGCAAGCGCCTGACTAGGCCACTTGATGTCTCAGTTGCTTTGGCGGAGGAAGCGAGAGGGCCAGGGTCGGAAAGCGAGAGAAGGGAGAGGGAGAGAAAAGGGAAATATACTCTGGTAGAACGAGGGAGGCGAGAAAAGGCAAGCTGGACAGAAGACGAAGAGGCGTAGAGGGTAAGAAGGTAAGTGAACGGAAGCACAAGACGGCGAGCGTTGAAAGTGATCAACTTAGCCAGCCCAGGCGTGGGTCTGAAGGGGAGTCAGTGTAACAAGTGTTACCGGACTTATAGTACTGTCGGCTTGTTGTTTCTCTTTTGAGACCAAAGTACGGAATACGTGGAGCGGATCCGGCTGGTGGTCCGATTGCCTCCTCGTCCTTTCTAGCAGCTGGTCGATGCTAGCCCCTACAGGCTAGGAGATAGTCGTGAACAAAGTCCCGACAGAGTGGGCGATGCCGTTGAATCGGAATGGTGAGGAGGAGGAGCCACCTATACGAAAAGAAGTAGAGGAGAGGACCTAAAAATGTCCTCAGGTCAATACCGGGTGGTGGAGGTTACGGTACCGGGTTGTGTCTGCCTGGCGGCTGGCGTCATCGCATGTGGCTACAATCGACTAACTAATGTACTTACTACATCCTACTTACTTTAGGTGGTCCCAGACGGACGGGCCAATCTCGCTTTTCTTTTGTTGCCCTTTTTTTACCTACCTACCTACTGCTCGACCCCGATTTGATGGCTTCACTCCCCTCCTCATTCCGGACAGATCGGCATGGATCAGAGACTGCAGCTCAGCTATCTACGGGGTACCCGGGACTTTGTTTGTTGCCTGTCTGGCTCACTTTCAGCCGGTCTTGTTCGATAGACTACCTCGCGGACAGGAATGGGTCGCTAGGACAGCAGCGACCAAAGGAGAAGAAGAGAAAAACAAAAAACAATAATAATAAGGGACACCCATATTAAGTATTTTTTTTTCTCAGTCAGCCATCTTACCCATGGGTGGCCTGGTGGGTTTCGAGACTCTCCAACACCCGCGTATCCGGCCTTCGCACCGCCTCCAATCAGCTTATTCCGTGAATAAAATCGAGGCCAATCTTATGGTTGAATCCTTCCCTCCAGCCAAATATAGAAACGCAGTGCTGCATGTCTTAACTGCCACTACTGGCCAATTCCACCTCTTGTTCTTTGTCCTCTCCGCTACTCTTAAACCGGTGTTTCTCGCCCACGAGGTGAGGAGAAGAGACAACGTAGACGCCAAGTGCAGCCTAATCTTTCCCTCCCTTATTTAGCAGCCATATGAACTTAGACTGGCCAAGACGGTGCGGAGGAGCCCCTCGGGCTGTTGTCACTTGTCTGATTGTATTAATTGCCTTACCATCCTTACCGGAGTAATATGCGTCGTGTCTCTTGTGCAAGTATGAGGAATGTAAGGCAATATTATGGGTATGTCCGGGACGCACTGCCACAGGCCCGCCGTGCCACACGACATCAGATGATCTTGGCGGGAAGCTTCACTACCAATTCTGTACTCCGTATCCAGATATACTTTCACTATAAATAACCGTACTATTGTGGTCGCAGAACTACCCAGTACACACATACAGTACACCCACCCATGCCGTAGGAACAAAAATCTCCCCCGGATGGATTTTGATGGATTTCCGGTCGCAGTCAACACAGGGCGATCAAACAGGAATAACCCCTAAAGCACATACCCCTGCTAAGGTTAGGCCCTAACAAGTAGAAACGTTTAGTTCCGAATCTAAAATTATAAGCGACTGGGGTTAGCAATTAGTAGCATGCTGGTCGAAGTATGACAAGGGTCCGTTGACCCGTTCTGCGTCTTAAATGCCGGAATCACAAGAATGCCCGGTTGCTGTGTACACAGTACATGCTGGAAGAAAGGCTATCATGGAATCATGGAATTCCAGCCCAGCCCAACCCGAGGTGGCGGTGGTATCTGCGGTATCTGCCTTTGGAACGGGGTTGGACAGAGAGCATCAACTTTATTCATGTTGCTGCAGGTTATGTAACCTTAACCAGGCTGTTAATACTGGGTATTTGCCCCGTTTATAATACGTTCGTTATCATCCAGCATCAGCATGCGGTCCTCAAGGCCACCGACGCCTCAGCAGCGCAAGTGATCAAATCATGTCCATGTCTGGAAGCACGTACGTAGTGCAGTCCCCAGTCCGTGACCCACCAGTCAGGGTATTCCCCCCTTAGTCTACTAAGGCTGCGGAGCTCCCCAAAGATCGCGGGCTTGACGCGCAAACTCCCAGCAGCGATCATTGCTGAATGAGAGTAAATCTCGGCAGTGTGACCTCAGCAGTAGGATCCATCGCGGAAGCTTCTCTGACCACGTACTGCGCATGTTCTCCATTATTTATGCAGATCCACCCAGTTTTCTCCCTTTGTTTCCGCACTTGCAGATTTCAGTCAGTTGATCTTCGTTCCCCTGGCGTATCATTGGGACACGATTCCCAGACCAGCCCTGCTGCTGTCATGATGCAATCCTGGTCGCTGGGGCCTATGCGATTAACTTGCCAAGAGTCGGTGGGATGGGGTGGCAGACTGAAGATCCTCAAGCCTGAAGCGATCCTCCGCCACCTGAGTCTTGTCGCGTTTCATATCTGATGGAGATTTTCTCGGACCCCACCGGGCCTGGCAAAGTTCCTGGGGTCTGCTGCAATTGAGTTTTTAGTTTGCGAGCGACGGGGACAAATTAGACCATGATAGGATTGCCCTTGGTCAGGGTGTATCATATATACTACTAGTAGTTATTGTATCCGTACAGGGAGGGTCCTTGTTAAACAATCTGGTACGAGGAGAGTTACGTATTCTCAAGTATCAGGTTAGTCATCTGTGAGTGACTGTCACTAGAGTCCAGACACTACTATCTATTATGTAGGTAGCAGATATATGGCACCATGTCAGCCCCACCTTGGGTGGATTGTCTTGTTGCAGACCTCCTGCAGGGTCTTCTCGAACGGCGTAACTGCCGTGACCCCGAGCATAGATCATATATGGCAATGACATCTCCATCTCCGTGCCTGCCAAGACCATCTCTGTCGGATGTCAGGTGCGGGTCAACAATGGGTCTTCTGACCTGCGACAACGTAAGAAAGGCCTGGCGACATGACATGTCCAGGCACATGCACCTCCACATTCTCCAGGCCATGACACTTGAACTTTGCCTGGAGGTAAGTTTCACCAACCCCGATTACAATCCACCGGAATATAGCCCGGTGCAAATACCAACAAACCACCTCGTCTGAATGCTATCTAAACGTTTCATCGCCTTCCTGATGACTCGTCGATATGACTCGACAGCCTTGTACCCGGGCTCGAAGGCATTCGTCGTTTGAGACTTCCTGTCAATTTAGAGATCGGAGGCTGAGCCTTGGACTTGGACTCGCAACCTCGACGGCATGCATTCTGATAGATGCCTAGTCTTCCCCTGTAAAGTTGCTATTCATGTCTATGTTTGTTCGCACAGGCTTCCTTGCTGTATTCCAATGGTCGACGCACTAAACAGGGGTTCTGAACCGATATGAAAGCTCCTCGACACAAGCCGTAAACCTCGATAGTAAGCCGCAAACCCATCGAGCAACCTGGACGCTCGGGTTCGTGGGATCTGCAAACCTCGCTTCAACCACATCTTTGGTTGTATTTCCTTAGCAGTGTATAGCCGGTTCTATGTTGATATCCTCCCTGGATCTTCTCTTCATGAAAAGGTATACCGAGGGATCGTCTTCTATGGTACACCTGAATCTGGGACCAGCCCTTCGAGTATCCAGGGCCCTTCATGGCATCCTATGAATATATCACCATCCAATTTTGGTAAGCTTAAGCTGCTATTCCCTATATCATAGGAACTTGGTTGCAATAATTTCTGCTGAAGATGCTGTTGGGACCAAGCGATGTGCAGCCTGAGCCAATCACTACTCTCCATGCAAACATCTGATATTCACTGGTCCTGTTGCTCATTCACTGTCCAAAATCATCCTTGCCTTTACTCTTCTTCATCTCACCTTTTTTTCCCCTCCCCTTTTTTTTCCAATACACACCCTTCTTCAGCCTTTTCTATCTTCTGCCTTGGATTCTCTTCATCATTTCCTCCAGCCCCTCCAACCCCTCCAAGCACACCAGGGTGCGTATCCCTCGCTTTAAGAACTTTCTGGTCTTCCGGTTTAAGCTATTAGAAGCAGGTTCCCCAACGACATATAGCAGCCTCTTTGTACATTGTTCTATATTATTCTCGCAGCCCCTCTGCTTGCTTGTCACAGCTAATCTAAGAGACGCAAAAGCAAAAGTCTAGGACCGGTATGCATTGATCGGATTTGCCGCCATGAACATATCTCGCTCCCACCGTGCGGTTCGGACGCCCGCTCGGAAGAATGCTGCCGAACCGATCGACATTATACTAGATGAGCCTACTGATACCTGCGCAATGGCCGAAGAGAAAGCCGAGGAAATCATCGAAGCCGAGAACGAGAAGCTCGATCTACTGATGATAGAGTTCACCAAAGGCTTTGATCCCGGAATCTTCGCTGACGAGATAGCTTACTCGCTCCCTAAGATTCTCAAGGATGTCTTTCCCGGCTCCTACGAGCATCTTCTGAGCATGCTATTCGAGAGCGATGCCAAAATGCATGCCACCCAGGTCAAACTCGAGACATGGCTTTTAGATCGTTACCCGCAGACTCTCAATAAGATCACCCAACGCGGCGAGACTAATATCACCGACGAGACGTACTTTGGGGCCGAGATCGAGATTTTGAGAAAGCTATTGGCATATCTGCGCAAGGAGACGGATAAACCAGTCTTTTGGCTCAACTCGAGGCGTGCGAGCCCTACCAAAGCTCGCCAGCAACTCGAGGCGTCCATCAGAGTGATTGAGTTGTTCAAAAACGATGTCATGGCTGCGATGAGGTCGGACACCGAAGACAGTGAGTGACAAGTGAGGTCAAACCCCATAAAGTCTTATTGGTCTAATGAGGCACAGGGAAGATCTACAACCCTCTCCCCGTTTCGGTGGAACGCACTGCCCTGCTAAGCATCAAGCAGCTTCGAATTGACGCATGCAAGGCTTCGCTTTCCTGGGACGGCTATATGGATTCTGCTATCGTTCTGACGTCGTTCTTTCACGCATACAAGGCATACACTTGCAGGCACAAGCCAGACAAAGCACGTGCATGGGGCTGGCTCCCCCCAAGAGGGCTGGCGCCACCACCTCTGTCTGCTGAGAAAGCCAAGGTGGGAGATCTTACTGAATGGTCTTTCAAGTGTAAGAAAAACGGAGCCTTCGATTTGCTACTCAAGACAGCTCTTTGGCTTGGCATGGCAAGAGGTCTTCCGGCTGTGCATCTTTTTTGTGACGTTGCCAGACTCTTTACTACCCATATGCCCTCCAAAGAGGCAAATGAGACGTACGTCCGATTCTTGCGTCATCTGACTCAGACCAGGGTCTCCATCGGGGGCATCAAGTCCGCGCCTCCAACGCCTATCCCTTACAAGAAAAAGTCCGAGGCAAAGTCGAATGATGATTACTTCGAGGACGTGTGGAGATCGGATAAGGATTTGGCAAAAGACCTGGCAAAGAACCTGTCTCTGTTCGATATGAACACAGCCAAGGATTTCAAGCTGGCTACAGCTCCTCCTCGCCGCTCATTCCGCAAGAAGGCGCAGATGATCGAGCAAGCTTGTGTTGTCGAAGAAACCTTCACTGATGTTTGGCCTCAGAAGGATCCGGCAAGTCGAACGCCGTCACTTTGTATCACGTTATGTCCCATAGCTAACCCTAAACCTCTCCAGCTTCCTCCGAGAGCACCAGCTTCTTCTACTACCCAACGTAGGCTGACTACTTGTCCTCAGAACACGCAGCCCGATCCTCTTGAGCAGAACGAATATGTTTCCGTCCTCAATTGGTGAACGTGCATCCTGAAGTTCTAGGATCTATCCAGCAGGTTCCGAACTGTCTCTCTCGCTGTCTCTCGCAGTACTCTGCCAATCTCGACAAATGATATGTTCCATCACGGCCGTTGTCGAACAGCCAGCACGAAATCTCAACTCCCACAAAACCCCAGTGAATATACCAAAACGAACAAAGCCCACATGAACTAAAAAACCAGGTACACGATTGGTGATCTTGAGCCAGACTTCATAGGAGTCAAAAAAACTCCCAAATGGTACAGAATCTTTTTCAGGTCTCTCAGAAAACGCAACCAGATATCCAGGACTCTCCATTTTCGACATTTTGACACTCACCACCCACCCCCACGTCATTGCCCAACCGTCCCCTAAGTGCCCGACAGTAGGCGAAAATGACCACCGGGGAGCCGGTGAGCTTGACATCGTTGTTGAAATAGAGCAATCTAGGATTTCGGAGCACACAAGCACACACACCCACTCAATCTCAATCTCTCCCCTCTCTATCACTTCATGTATTAGCAAAACCAAAAAAAAAAGTCTCATTTATGTACACATTGGTCCCCAGGTTCGTTCGATTATTGACGTTTTCCCCCTTTTCACTCGCGTTCACAACACCACTCTACAACCGTGAACGCAATGTAAGAAGCTGACTTTGATATCTATCCAGGACACCCCCCTTTTTTCTCTGCTCAGTGATATCGTCATGGCAACCTCACTGCTGAGATGAAAATATGTTTGATTGGGTGAGTGAGTGTGCTGATGGATGCCGTTGACAGTGCGTTCGTCGTGGTACTAGGCTAGGTGCTCGTCTCTTTTGCTGTTTGATTTTTCTCTTTCTCCTTGCTGGGTCAAGGTGTATATTGACGGATCATCACTCGCTCTCGCCCTCTTTCTTCTCTCGGTATACATACATGAAAGCTGTATGCATGAACATGGGACTGTTGTACATCATCTGCATGTATACATATATGTATGTGGTCTACGGGTCGTCGCTGGCTGGTTGTTCACGATATGTGAGATTGAGCGACATGGGACATTTCTCAGTATCTAAAGTCACCTAGCTAGAGGGTCCTTTGAGACTAGAAGGGCGAAGGGGGGAAAGAAGAGAGGATGCATGGATGGATGGGAGTCAAGGAAAGACAAGGTATAGAGATCATTCATTATGTTATGTTCTGAATCGGTTCGTAAATAACGTTATAAAGCCCGGAAAGAAGTAGGTAGGTAGGTAGGTAGATGGGAATAAATATGTCCAACTCATGAGTCCGCCATATTATACGCCAACAAAGGATCAATCATCGCCATATCATCGGCACTGGGTATCTTGGAATCAATATCTTGCATCATGACATCAGCATAGCTGCTGGAAAACTCGCCGGGGTGATTCGAGGAGTCGTCTATAGTGTATAGCCCGGTTTCGTCGGATACAGGGTTTGACTCCGCACCCATGTCGCCTAGGATATACGGTTCGTACGAAGCGGAATCATCGTTATCGAACTCGAGCCCATAGATACCAAAGATATCTCCGGTGACAGGCTCATTATCATCCGCCAATAGCGTCCGCTGCATGAACATATCGCGTATCTCGTCCTCCATGCACCCGTGCTTACTCCCCATGTGTACCCACAGGTCGTAGTTACGGTGGAAGCGATGCGGACAGCCTTCGATAAAGCACGCAATCTGCCGACCGGTTTCTTCGGCATAACCCTCGCCCGTGAGGGCGGCCAGCGCGGAAGGACCGGTTTGGTGACTTGGTGTTTTGCTCAGACCCAGACGCTGTCGGCGCTCGGCTTTGGCGTTCTGGAAACCGAGATGCGTTGTTCTAATATGCTCCTCCAGGGCAAGTTTACTCCCGTAACGTTTTCCGCAGCCGCCGGCGCCTGTCCAACCGATGACCCGCTTGGACGTGGAGAGATCGGTCTCGCCGCAGATGAAACGCTTTTCGCCTTGGTGAACGGTGCGGATGTGCACAGTCAGGTTGCCCTTTTTAGTGAAGCTGCTATCGCAGCCTGGGACAGTGCAGGGGAAGACTTTCCGTTCTTCCAGGCTGACGTTGCCGTGGCTCACTTCCAGATGACGGCGGAGCTCTCGGGCCGTGGAACAAGTCATAGCACAGTTGGGACATTGTGGGGGGTGGACAGTTCGGATGTGAGCTTGGAGAAGGGCGTAGGTCGGGAATGTTATTGTGATAGAGGGGGCCTCAGATGATGGGTCGGTATGCTCGGCCTGCTGGGCGCACTCAGCGCAGGTGAATCGCTTCTCGGCATGGACTCGACTTTCATGGGCTCGGAGGTGGCCTGCGCTCTCAAATGCCATTGGACATTTCTGACCGGTGGTTGGGTCAACGTGCGGGCAAGGAAAGGGCTTCTGCTTCAGGTGCACGCTCATGATGTGCTTTTGAAGGGTCGAGTGTTTCCGAAAGGTCTCATCACAGGGAGGAAATTCTGTGCAGCGGTACTTATCCCTTCCATCATGGGCGGCTATGTGTCGACGAAGTCGTGAGCCAGTCACAAAGCTCTTTCCACATCCTGGACGATCGCATATATAATCTCTGACCCCGGTATGGGCGCTTTTGATGTGGTGGTTCAGGTGCGATGCTCGGAGAAAAGTCTTATCGCAATCGTGATGTGTACATTGGAAGAGTCTCTCATTGTTATGTGAACGCAGATGTTCCTGGAGTCGCGCTGGACGGTTGAATGCCTTAGAGCAACCGTCGAAAGGGCAGCGGTGAGTTTTTAGCTCCGATGGATATCTAGCGGAAATCGTTGACATCGGAGTCGCAGGTGTCTCGTGGAGACTGTCGCTAGCGACACTGGAGTGGTCCGAAAAGTCATATTCAGCGTCCGAGTGTTTTTCTTCGTAGATGGGATCTGAAGTATAGGGAAGACGATTAGCATCTGGGGAGATCTAGACTCGGTTTCTAGGCATGTTCTCTTACCGGCATCGTCCAGCGTTGTCCGATTTTGCACTCTCTTAGGGTTGGGGAGATCCCCCGAGGCTTTTCGCTTCTGGGCCATAGCTCCACCAGCCTCTCGACCATCAAAGCCCGGGGTGAACGAGCATTCGACAGTAATAATAGGGATCCAAAGTGCGAGCCAAAAAGTTGGCTGGCCAGCGAAGCCCTGGAAATTTTGCCCAGGCGGTGAGCAGGGATGCCTAAAGGAGACTAGCTCCGGACGAGCGACAGGAACTTTTTCCGCCTTCTGGAAGTCGCGACCTCGATTTCTTCACGAGGAGAAAAGCCCGTCGCAACGTCTGTCGTCTCGTCCCCAACTGGCCCGGTCGCGGTGCTGTCATTGCCTTCGCTTGCGTCATTCTTCACTTGCTTTCTTTCAATTCAATTCACTTAAACCGCCACGATGTCTGACTACGGGGATCACGACGCTGAGGAAAAGTAAGAGACCGGTGCCCCATGAGAGCTTGCGCAGATGAATGCTACGTACCCGCGTTGCCTGTCGATGGCTATCACCTTGCTGGAAGAAGGCCCTGATGTTCTGACCTGGCTTGCCCTACAGTTACGACTACGAGCCGGAGCAGGAGTACGATGACAACGAGCCCGAAGACTTCATAAACCCCGAGGATGTCGACGTCGCGGAGGGAGGCGCCGATGAATATGGCGAAAGCTCATATGCGCCTGCTGTCAATGGAGATCGCGTTGTCGTTTCAGGCGACCCGAATGCGGGGTATGGGGGCAAGGTCATGGAACAGGCGCGGGAGAAGAAGGTGCCGAACGACCAGCGCACGACAACCCCATACATGACCAAGTACGAGCGCGCGCGTGTTCTGGGTACTCGCGCTCTGCAGATCAGGTTCGTCTCGGCAATTGATATAGATATCGGGCAGTGGGGAAGAAGCGCAATCGGACACTGACCATAGCCCCAGTATGAACGCCCCGGTGCTTGTCGACCTCGAGGGCGAGACGGATCCTTTGCAGATCGCCATCAAGGAGTTGAACCAGAAGAAGATCCCCTTGATTGTGCGGAGGTATCTTCCCGATGGATGGTAAGCGGACCTTCTCTCCACGTGGGCTTGGATATTTGACATACCGGATCTAATCACTATATACAGGTACGAGGACTGGACCTGCGAAGAGTTGCTCTAGACGCGGGGATAGGAGGGGTGGTTGTATATTCACAAATGGCTTTTTGTTTCTGTATTGTGCATGTCTTTGGTCTAAGATATTTCTCCCTGGGCAGCATAGCGTTTGGAGTTTGGGAGTAGGGTAGCGGGCCACAACGGCCTAGGCAGCCTCTGGGTTACTGGGAAGCCAAGAAAACTCAAAGAATAACGCATTGCAGTCTATATCAGTAAAATAAAAGAAAAGTTTGATGTTGGCATGCTTTCGTTTGGAGTATCTGAGGTTCCTTTCCCGACCTAGAGCTACAGGTTGTAGCCAAATGTCCTCTTGGAGCAAGGCCGAGTATGCTTTACAGCGACGGAGTCGGACGTGACTTGTCATCGGGGGTCTGTCGTGATGGCTCGACCCAAAGGATAGCCGTCAGGTCAGGCGGGGATGCACGCAAGCTGCATCGTAACCGGGCTCTGATGCGAGTATGGCGGCAGTCAGGAAATACTTTGATCCAAGCTGCTTCGGACGCATTCCTCCATTGCAGCCGTCTGTCATGGGCCACGTCATATCAGCCTCGTCTATCTTGAGGAACAACATACTGCTTGGACATCTTTTGTTTGTCGGACGATAGGCAAGCCGAGGTCTCCTATAGACCGACATGCCCAGTCAAATCTGTAGCTCCAGTCTAGCGCTGGTCTGGCCGACACAAATGCCTCATTTGCCATTTGGAGTGTCCTTGGTAGGCAATTGCTTGACCGCTTCTCGCTTCAAAGTTGAAACAGCCGAGGAGGAGGAATGGAACCAATTGTCTCGCGTATGCAGGAAATGGGCTAATGCGAGATCGCCCGGCGTGATTGGCTGCCGCTACCGGCCCAATATTGAGAGGTCAGTCATGGAGTCATTCCATGTTCCATTATTCCATGGAAGTCGTCCTTGATCTCTCGTCAGCGGTATCGCCGTTCATCGCACTGTCGCAGGCTGGTCGCAGGCTGGTCTCAGGCAGGATTCCTGATCCCTGGTTGCCAACCTAGCCGATCTTCATCGGCGAATACACCGTCTCGGGATCCAGACCCGAAGCTCGGCCTTCGCTCCGGGCAGGTTGGATCCCACGTTGTGAGACAGTGAGTAATAATCTTACTTAGTATCATCCTTCTCTTCGCTAACATCTCAGGTTGATCGGTCCAAAAGTCTATGCAACACATGCTCACTCATTAGGTACACATGCTGTTCTGGAGATGATATCAGGTCACTCGAGATGATCCTTGACTTGTCACGTCGGAGTGGTTCGGTTTCAGTCTACGAACCAGCATCACATTAGTCCATCATGTCCGAATAATCAAAGGACCAGGGATTAGCCAGGCTAACAGAGGTGATGTGCAGCTCGGCCCCCGCCTGGATAAGTCGGCACGCTGTCACACCCCCAGACACCCCAAGGCCCATCATGCGCCATCATCCAATCGTGCTTATGCAGAGGCCATCCGCAATAACCACAATTGTGAAGGACAGGGGGTCAGTCATGCTTTTCTTCAAGCTCGTGTTCCAACTTCTGCAACCCCCGACAAGGACAACACATCGGGTCATGTTCCTGGGGAAGAAGAGGTCCTCCAGGCTACGTACCCTCGGCAAGCGACTCCATCACTGTACCCGGAACCCACTCGGGGCGTACCCAGTAGGCTCTCTTCCCACGATGGGGCCTCATCCAGAGCCCGGTTCACTTGACTGTCTCGATGCCCACTTCCAGGGGATCAGTCAACATGAATGGCCACCGACAAGTGGATCCTGGCTCGGTCTTTGTTGATTCTGCTTTTCTAGCTCTCAAGCTTACTCTTAGCCGCGCTTGGGAAGGTCACCTTAATAATTTTTTACTGTGTGTCATTAATAATATATAGTGAGCTGAACCTCCTCCACCTTTCTCGACCTCTTCCCCTGCTTTGAGTCAAATCCGGGGGATTTTTATTACGTGGTGACTCAAAGGTCTCTGTGAGTGCTCTTTAGGCCGTGTCCACAATAAGCTCCACGGGTTCGTCTGGATCGCTGTCTGTTTCGCCCTCCAACCCATCCCTTCTCTGCTTTTCACTCCAAGAAGGCCGTCTGTCTGATCGCTTCTAATCGGGGTGGAAATGGGGACCAATGCTGATTTCGAGGAGAAGGCCGTTGCGGGATCCCTCGCTGCCAACATCCATGACGATAGCAATGAACTTCCTACTCCACCAGAGAAAGCCCCAGAGCCGACATTCGATACCGGCTTCTCGTCATGGATCCAGGTGCTAGGTTCCTTCTTCCTGTTCTTCAACTCATGGTACGTAATGCCTGCCTCTCGTGCTCTGTAGGACCTTGACTGATGGATGATGATGATGATGGTTAGGGGTGTCATCAACACCTGGGGTGCTTATCAAACCTATTATGAACAGAACTTGTTGTCTCACATGTCTTCTTCCTCCATTGCCTGGATTGGCTCGCTCCAGGCCTTCCTACTTATGCTCTTCGGGGTGGTGACGGGCCCTCTCTTCGATGCGGGTTACTTCCGTGAATTGCTCACGTTCGGGACCATCGTGCTTCCCTTCGCGTTGATGATGGTCAGCCTTTCTACAAAGTTCTGGCAGTTGATCCTGGCGCAAGGTATCTGTATTGGCCTCGCCGCCGGATGCCTTTTCGTCCCGTCCGTTGCCATCCTGCCTCAGTATTTCAAGAAGAAGCGAGGTCTGGCCAACGGCCTTGCCGCTTCGGGGAGCAGTATCGGAGGTGTGGTCTACCCGATCATGTTTGACCAGCTACAGCAGCGCGTGGGTTTCCCATGGGCGACTCGCGTCATCGGTTTTCTGTGTTTCGGCACCTGCTGCATCTCCTACAGCATCATGCGCATGCGATTCCAGCCGACGGAGAAGCGCAAGCTGCTCCAGCTGTCTGCCTTCAAGGAGCCACATTTTGTGATGTTTTCGATTGGGATGTTCCTGGGTTTCCTGGGCTTCTACAACTTCCTCTTCTACATCCAATCCTACGCCATTGACACCGGGATTGTCGGCTCCACCCTGGGATTCTACCTGCTTTCGATGCTGAACGCGGGGTCCACTGTTGGGCGTATCTGTCCCAACTTCATTGCGGATCACACGGGGCCGTTGAACGTCCTCACTCCTGCGGCCACTGCCACTGCCATTCTTGCCTTTGCCTGGATCGGGGTTCATAACGCACCAGGCATTATCGTTCTGTCTGTGCTGTATGGTCTCTGCTCTGGTGGTTTCGTGTCGCTTCCACCTGTGGTGATGGTCACTTTGACCAAGGACATCCGTGACCTGGGCACTCGTCTAGGCATGGTCTTCGCCATCACCTCTGTGGGACTGCTGATTGGAACCCCCATTGGTGGCGCAATCTTGGCCGACACAGGGAGCTACCTCGGCGTGCAGCTCTTCACGGCCTGCTGTCTCATCTCATCCGCATCCATCTTTGCGGCCCTGAGAATGTCTCGTTCCGGAACGAGGCTGATTGCAAGAGTGTAAAGCGTCTCTTAGCGAGGTCATACACCACCGTTACAGAAGACTTTTACTCCCCTGCGCCACGAGGATCGAGAGGCCTCGACAAGAACCGATATAATAATACCTGACCACCAAAGTGGTGCATATTCATCCGACACCCTGCATTTGCATCATGGGAAAACCGGTGTTTTGGAACGACAAAAGTTTGATTATTTGATATGGCAACGACCTATAGATCAGATTAAGGATTTAGACTAGACCATAGTGCTTAATGTATATACGATCCAAATTGATTACGGGCGCAACGCGAAATATGAGTACCATCTAGAAGCCTCTTTCAAGTCCCTTGTTCTCATCGTTCTATTTAAGCTTGAGCCTGCATCCCCAAGTCCCCACGCATACCATGCTCAGATCTAGCGCAAGCGCAGCCTCAACCCAGGAAAGCAAAAACGCCCCGAACACCGAATGCTAGAATCGACCGCAATCCACTTTTCTTGTTTTGTCACCCCCTCGCCATTTGCCCCTCCCCCGCATCCGATCATATGTACCCGTTCCTCCGCCAAGCAGGGCTATTCACCAGTTCACGCGACAAAACCTTAGGAGACATCAATCGGATCGACCAAGAAATTCTCGCCATTCTCCCGAACATGCTGTAATTTCTTATCGCGACTGCACGGCTTGCGCATATCGAAAGCATCCTCGCCCGAATCCGAAAAGCCCGTGGGATCGTCACTGTAGTAATTCACAACTCGGCGGAAGACGGAGTAACTGCATGATTTGTTTTGGTTAGACGTTTGCGTTTCCTTCTTTATCCCCATTGGAAAGGGAAAAGGCGGAAGGGGGAAAAAGAAAACTCACCCCATGCCCTTGTACATCCCCACCGCCACCTTATTCCCCGCTCGTACGTATAGATCGACAAACCAGGCATCGTTGATGTCGGAGCCCTGTTCCAGGCGTTCGGTGAGACGACTCGCGTGGCCGAGGCGGCGCCATGCGGGCGCAACGGTTAAAACGGTGATGTGGCCGTGCCAGGGTGTGTAGTGCTCGGAATGGCGCATCGCGGCGGGTTGTTCTTCAAGCTTGCCCATGACTATAGGTGGGGTTTTTAGAACAGATGGTTTGGGGGCGAGATGAAGAAGATAGGGCGGGTGGGGTGCTTACTGTAGCCCACGATGCCCTCCTGGCGATCTTGAACGCTGCTGAAGAGGGATGGCCATCGCATGAGGTAATTGAGGTAGAAGCCCAGGTCGTAGTTTTCGGTCAATGGGTCGAGGTTGGTGAGGTTGAGGGACAGCAGGTCCGTTGGGGACATGCGCCGGATGGAGCTCATGGCGAGGGTTGTTTGGTGTTTGAGATACTTGGTCGAAGTCGAAGGAGGGGAACAGGAACGGAAATGAGATCGGCGAGCCTGAGAAATCGGGGCTTGGGCGGTCACGGGGAACTTCACGGCGCGGGAATCTTTTTGATCGTCGGCGTCTTTGGCTCTCCCTCTCCTTCCCCCCTCATCGTCTCTGCCTCTCGCTCTCTCCGGCCCCTTCTCTGTTTCTTCGACTCTTCCGTTCACTAGATAGCCGGCCTCGCCTCTCCTTTCCTTTCCTTTTCCCGTCCCTTCGAGTTTCCTGGCTGCGTGGAAGCATCCTGGTGATGCGGTCGGCAACCCACCATTGATTGATCTCCCCTGTTCGTTGTTTACTTCGCTGCTGCAGCCACTTACGACTTTCCAACCCACGGACTGGCCCCCTTTTTTAGACCGTCGAGTCCACGTCCAACTAACTGTCGGACTGATCCCTGACCATTCACACCGCATCGCATCTTCTTCCCCTCATCTCCCGCCCGACTGCAACATGCCGTCCATCCCACCTCCCCTGACCCTCTCTCACCGCCATACTCGGAGTCGGTCCTCCAACATCGACATCGACCCCATTTCCCCTGGCACCTATGCTCCTAATGGCTTCTCCTACCGATCGCCTCGATCGCCTCATACTCCCCGTTCCTCCGCCCCGTCCTCTCCCGTGGACGCCCGCTCTCACCACGCTCAAACCTTCAATGGCTCTCATAGAATGTCGGTCGACTTCGGCGGTGCAACCAACGAAGGCGGTGGGCTAGGTAATTTGGCAGACGAGCTCGCCGATGCATGGGAGGAGGAAGAGGGGGGCTACGGGTACGCTTCGGGGCAGGATACAGGTGTCCCTGACGCACAGTATGTGGATCGCAGTGACGACGAAGATGCACACCACCGCATGGACACGGGGACCCGGACACCCTCATCGGACTACTCGCCGGAGCAAAGTTCGTCTCTGCAACCTCCGAAGCCCAAGACCCGTAATGGTGCCCATCGACACCGACGCCACGAATCGCAATACGATGGCTCCGACTATGGGAACGACTCGGATTTCGAGGAAGCGGATATGCCGCCTAGCCTGGAGATGCAGATGGCGGAAATTGAGAGTCTGGCCCGTCGCGGTCTCGAGAACAATGGCAGCGAGAACGACTATGTTTTCCAACGTGCGGTGGAAGCCCTCCGGGATCTGGGGGGTCAGAGTGGGATTGAAAATAACGCCATGAGGTATGTGGTGGTGCTGCTGCGACTTGGCAGTGGTCTGGTGGATAGCTAACACTTCATTGACATCCAGACTCATTACCGCACACTCGTCCATCACCTCGCATCTTACCCATCAGACGCGGGCACTTCAAACGCTCACCCACCCTCTCCTTTTCTCGCCCTTTCCGCTCCTTTCTTCAGACGCCATAGATGCGCTCATCCCCCTCATCGACGAAGAACTCCTGCCTAACCTCCCCTATCCTTTCCCAGAACAGCCACGTCACTCCTCAAGACCCACTACCCCCTCCCAGTCACCGGCCCTCAACCCCCTTGTCTCCCTGCAGACGCTCGTCTCGCAAACATCCGACATCACCCTGTCGCTACGAGGCCTGAGCGACACCCTGTATGAGTCGCGGCAGTTGACATCAACGGCCTCGCGGAGACTCCGGTCCGCACGCGAACTTGTCGCGGACCTCCGCCGTGAGGAAGAAGGTCGCGAGGAGGGGACGCGGTGGATTGAACGGGGTGACTGGGACCGCAAGCTCCGGGACCGTGAAGCCGGCCGCGTCTGCGGAGACGTAGTCAGCGGCTTTGAGGCGGTGTGCGGTGAATGGCGGGAGAAGCTCTTTGGTGCTGCTGCTGCTGCGGGAGCCGAAGTGGCTGCTGCTTGATGATATGATTACTTTTTTCATATACATCGACAAAGGGAGCCGGGGAATGCGGCAAGGAAGACGGGACAGAACACCTTCAACTTCTTTTCACCAGATATTTTCTCTTTACTTCCTTCTCGATATCCCAGACATACTGTTCCGGATATCGTGGAGATAGCGGCATACCCCTTTTCAATTTCCTTCACAGTATATAGATTTATCTTCTTGCTTCTGGTCCTATCTGCACCACATACCTGCATTTCCCCTCATTCCGCCACTATCATTCAGCATGAACCATGCACTCCACTACCATCGATCCATCTGTCAGTCACTCACATATCCATCTATGACCAGCACGTCCTCCAACCATCTCTCTGAACATTCCATACATACATACATACATACATACATACACAACTTTTCCTTATTTTCCTCATCTATGTTGTCCCCCCTTAATTCGCAGGCCGAGCTTAGAGATCCCAGGTACACATTTTCTTTTTTTTCCTCTCCTCATTTCCGTCCCCCCCATCCTATCGGAGTAATCTGTTGCACTTACAGTTTCAAGTGAAATGATCTGTTTCAAATCAGATAGATACCTACCACGGAGTACCTACCTACCTAGATTGAGTTCAATAAAAAAAAAGGCAACCAGAGAAATAGAGAAATAATGAACAACCGGGGTTTATTTACTTTCCCAATTATAACAACAAACAATAAATACAATACAATAAGGGGATGTTCTGTTCTGCTACGTTATTACAAGAACTGTATGTATGTATGTAATAATACCATCCATCGCTGGAACAGAAACATACCTACTAGACAGCAATCGATACAACGTGAATTAATTACCTACCCTACCTATTTAGAAGGATCTAGTAAGGAGCAGATATCCAATAACTTGAAGGAATTCCTTGACACCCATTCAGCAGGACAGTACGAAGAAGTATGTACGACAGACATCCAAAGATGGAATAGAGATAGAGTATGGAACGGAGGAAAAAAAGTAATGCATTTTGTCAAAACATGAGATCGGGTAGGTCAAAAAAGTTGAAAAAAAGAATTGACATGACATGCCCAGAGAATTAAACAGGGGGACTAACTACAAACCCCATTTCCCTGATCTCCTTGCGAGACTCATCGACTAACAACTAAAGACGTAGGAACAGGAAGAGGAAATCGTACCGGGTTGAGGCTAAGGAAGAGGAGGAAAACTATGCGAACATGACGGGGGGTAGTGGGGGTCCTAGGTTAACGGGACGGGAAGAATGAAAGAGAAAAAAAGAAGATCGATATCTCAAGTCATACGCCCTTTCATCATCATCCCAAGAACTTTTTCATGTCATCAAAGTGAGAAGGGGACCAGGGGGTTTACTGGCCGCCCTGCTGCTGCTTCCATCTGGGGACCCACTTGCCGCCGGCGGGCTTGGACTCCTCCGGCTTTTCGGCGGGCGTCTCCCGGCGGGCGGGGGGCTGGGACGAGCCGGCCTCGCGCATGCGGGGAACGTAGCGCTCCGTTGAAGGCGCGGCAGGAGCGGCGTTAGAGCCCGCACGAAGGTGAGGGGGCACGTAACCACCACCGGCTCTGCGCGGGGGCTGGGGTTCTTCCCGGACGGCTTCGGGCGCGGCAGGGGCAGCGGCAGGGGCAGCGGCGCCGGGGCCACCAGCCTCCTTAGCGGCCTGACGCTCTCTCCAGCTAGGGCCACCACCGCTGCGAGGCGCGAGATTGAGACGAGGAGCAGTTCGCTCAGTAGGACCAGAAGAAGCAGGAGCAGGAGCCGAAGGCTCGGGCTCAGGACCACCGGTCCGGCGAGCAGACCGGCGAGCTTCCGCTTCCTCCTCACGCTGCTTCTGCTTGGCGGCAAGATCATCCAGTCTCCTGTAAGGCGAATTAGCAACACAGTCCATCGCAGAATGTGGCCGCAATTGGGGGAATACTGACCGTCTCTCTTCCTCACGCTTAGTCTTCTCCTCGGACAGGACGCGGCGACGCTCCTCTTCCTTGGCGGCTCTCTCCTCCTCCTCGAGTCTGGCGCGCTCTTCCTCCTCACGGTGGCGGCGCTCTTCCTCCTCGCGCTCGGCCTTCTCACGGCGGCGGCGCTCCTGCACCTCCTTGATACGCTGCTTCTTCTTGGCCTCGAAATCACGCTCGGCAGCCTTGCGGCGCTTCTCGAACTCCTCGTGGCGCTTCTCCGAGACCTCCTTGCGGAAGCCGTTGAACTGGGGCACCAGGCGGCTGAGACGGTGCTTAAGCGCAACGGCCTCCTTGTGCTTGTCCTCGGCCTCCTTGAGGGTCTCGGCCTTGCTGGCCTCGTAGAATTCCATGTCGGTCTTCTTTTGGGCTTCATAGTCGGCGGGGATGTGCTTCAATTCCTCGCGACGGAAAGCACGCTCCAGGTGGTCAATACGCTTGGCAGTGGTGCGGACGCGGTCGTTGAGATCGTTCTTCTCCTTCTCCAGCTGGGCCAGCTTCATGGCACGGAGACGGTTGGCGTCCAGCTCGCTCAGGTCGAGCTCGCTGATGTCGATACCCTTGACACCGGTCTTCAGCTCCTCCAGCTGCTTCTTCAACTCCTGCTGGCGGATGCGTTCCTGCTCATCCTGGATGCGCTTCTTCTCACGCTCGCGCTGCTCGTCGAGCAGACGCTGCTTCTCGGCTTCCTGGAGCTGCTGGGTGCGGATGCGCTTGCGAGTCTCCTCCTCGCGCTGCTTGCGCTGCAGAGCATCGGTGGCCGCCTCCTTCTTCTTGTCGATGATGACACGGCGGGCCAAGGTCTCCTCGTGCTCCTTGGCAGCACCGGCCTCAGCGCGGGCGTGAGCGGCACGCTTGGCCTCCAGACGGGTCTCGTTGTACGAGGGGTCGACGTACATGCAGGTAATGTGCAGGGTCTTGGCCAGGCGAGTGAGCTGCAGACGAGCGATCTCAGCGGGGGTGTTCTGCAGACGCTGGACGGAGCCGACTTCGCTCTCGGCCGATCCGGCGGCGCTGCCGGCGTGCAGAGCCTTGGCGGACGAAAAGACATCGGTGTCGAAGGTGAGGACGCCGGCGGTGTGGTCGACACGGATGGCGAGATCGCCCTTCTTGCAGCCGTTCATGATGAACTTCTCGATCATGGAGGGGGTGATCTGGAAGGGGTCGGGGAACTGAGCGAGCTCGTACACAAACTTGAGCTCGACGGACTCGTAGACCTGGGACAGCTGCTGGAAGAGACGGGTGAGGATAACCTGCTGCAGAGGCTGGATGTACTTCTCCATCTCGGGGTCGGCACCGATCTGCTTGAGGATGGGGGTGATCTTCTTGCAGATGGACAGGGGGTGGAAGTCCACCTCGAGGATGTTGTAAAGGTCCCGGATCTCAGGGCGGGCGCGCTTCAGCATACCCTTGTTCAGGGCATCCTTGAACAGAACGGCACGAGTGGGGGGCTGGGCCATACCCAACAGGTTCGTGAGACGAGTGTTCTTGTTCTTGCGCACTTCATCCACATCCACCAGGGCGCCGCGGGAGCGGGAGGTGCTGATGACGGGGATGGACAGGGCGGACAGCAGGACGAAGGAGGCGGCCTTAGTCATGTCGGCCTCGGTCACGGAGGGGTTCTCCTTCTTGGTGCCCTGACCGGCGGCCAGGGTAGCGGCGGACTGGCGGAGGAGGTTGTAGTAGCGGCTCCAAGCAGCAGCGTGGAAGAGGTAGTTCTCGCTGACGAGGAAGATGCGGGCCAGCTTTTCGTAGTAGTTGGCCATCATGACGTTCTTGGCGGGACGCTTGCTCAGGCTGAGGAGGGTGTGGATGTCCTCAATGCTGCGGAAGGCCTCCTGCCACAGCTCCAACTCGACGGCGACGTTCAGCTGCTGGAAACGAGTGTCCAGATGGCGCTGGAGGGTGTCCGGGTCGCTGAGGTTGATGGCGTGCATCTGAGCGGAGTACTTGGCGGCGTTCTGGACATGGTTGCGGAGCAACTCGCAGAGACGGCGGAACTCGGTCTTACGGGTGTACTTGAGACAGAACTGGAAGGCCTGCAGGGCGGTGGTCTGGTACATGACCTCGAGACGGGCATTGTTCTTGAGGATCTCGAGCACGGTGCGGTAGGTCTCCCAGAGGAACTTGAGCCAGGGGGTCACAACAGCACGGTCAGTACGGTCCCGAGACTGCTCACCGGAGACGGTGGCGAGCAGGATGGTCTCAGGGGTCTCGATGGCCTCCAGATCCTCGACGTTGGAGGAAGGGGCGGCGGACTCGAGAGAAGACTGGATCTCATCGGCCTTGGCCTGAGCCTCGGTGACCTTCTTTTCGGCGAGCTCGATAAACTTCTTGAGAACAACCTAGACAAGCAGAAGTCAGATTCTGCGGTGGTGATGTTGCCAAAGAAAAAAAAAATCCTCCTACCTCGATCGTTCCGACGTTGGTGTTCTGGGCGATGTTCTTGTACTGATAGAGACCGTCCTTGGCGGCCTTGCCCTTGCGAAGATCGACACACAGCTCGACGAAGAGGAGCATCACCGGCTCCAGGGAGACGATGGGGCTGCTGCGCGTCCGCTTGGAGGTGACATGTTCGTGAAGGACGTTGAGGGCGGCGGGGGCCTGGCCCACGGCGATAAGTTCCTGAGCCCTCTGCGGACGAGATTCCAGTCAGCATGGTTTTCCCCAACCCGTGGACTCATCTTCCATTTCCAGTCCAGCATCGGATGTATATTCGGAGAGGGCACGCAGGCGAGACGGCGTACCTTGAGGACATTTTCAGGCTTGATGTGAGGCGGAGGCGGCATGGTGGGCGATACGGCGGCGTGGATAAACAATCACGAAGCGTATAGGCAGATGACACACGGACTCGACTGGGGAGGAGGTCGAGGGGGGGAGGGAAGGCAGTCGGATCGCACAACGACGGGCGGGCAGCGGAGTCGAGGGCGAGAGGAGCCTGGAGATGGAAAGGCTGCCACGCGACGGTCGGCGAGAAGACAGACCCAAGACAGACAGACAGGGACGTCAGTCGGTTGAGGAAGAAGGCGTCGTCGTCGTTGTGCGAACCCGCGAAAATTCCCGCCGCCGCCGTTCCCACTTTGGGTTAAGCGATGCTGATCACGTGATTTGCTCGAGGCCCCCGGGGGGGTTTGAGCCTCTCCCTCGACGGAACCATCCCATCATGATTTGGAATTCCGATCAGTCCGGAGTTTTTCTGATAGGCAATCCCCGTCGAGGGGGTGGCTCTGGCAAAGCCGCCACCCGAACGGCGCTGACGGTTTGACAGTTGACGGTTGACGGTTGACGGAAGCCGGGAGGTATACTCACGGGCGATGCGCGGACACGTTGGGACGATCCCTGGGACCTGGCGGGAGGCAAAGAACGCGTCCAAGCTCATCTGATCTGTCGAACCGTTGCAGTGGATAGATACAATGCTATTATTATTGTTATTATAGTTTTGGCCAGGCGAGGGCGCTGGCGACTAGAGCAACCGATGAAGAGCCCCGATGTTTCGAGAGATTGATACATACGGTCTGGTACGGTACTATGGGGCAGCCGTGCTGGATGGCTGGATGGCTCCACGGGAGGCCGAGGAGGAGTCTGGATGCTACAGAAGAATGCAATTGATGCCAGAGGGAAAGATGGCAGAAACATGACGACATGTATTCAGCCCGGATCGGAATGAGAATGGGGTTGATCAGGAACGCCTTGAGGGTCAGGTCAGGTCAGCCTTTGCTGACTGCATGAATGGTACGCACGGGACCCGAACAAGATACGTTCCGCTCAGGGGGGTTCCTCTCATTTCCTCCTCACTAGTCTTGCTACCAAGTAGTCCTACGGAGCAGAGTGGAAGCCTCCTAACTAAAAGTTCCCTTTTTTCTTCCTTTCTCCTCGTCCGCCCCCCTCTTTTTCCCTTTTCTTCTTTTCCCCCGGTCCAGCAGCAGCAGCAGCAGCAGCAGCAGAAAGTAGTAGTCGCTCGCTTTTCTTTTTTCCCCTTCCTGCTCTCCCTTTTTCCCTCCCCTGCTCAGTCAGTTCGTCGACGCTGCTCCTCGAGTTCATCCACCATCCTTCCACCATCCTTCCATTCATTCCTTACCCATTACTACTCCCCCGGTCGCTGTTCCCACTACATTCCCTCCCTCTCACTCCTCACACCTTACCTCCTCCTCCCTCTTATTCTCTCCCTCTTCCTCTCCCCCCCCTCTCTCTCTCCCTCCCTTCCTCCCCTCCTCCTTTTTTCGCGCCCGCCCGCCATTCCCGCCCGGCCTTTGCTGAGATCCCCTTGCATCCTGCCGGCTCGACGCGCGAAGAACCTTAAGCTGAGCCTCCCGACCGATCCTGCTGAATCCACCACTCCATCCAACACATCACATCACCTCGCCTCCCCTCCACCCACCCCCCCAACTTCTTCCACCACCTACGCTGTCGCCGCCCGACCCATCGTCGCGTCGCCCTCCACCTCCATCGATTAACTTCCCGGCTTTGCACGTTTCGTCCCGTTCCGACCGTCGCCAAGATGCCTGCCTACGAGCTCCGATCGGGAGGTGATGTCAAGAACAAGAAGCAGAGTGTGGCCGATCTCAAGTACCGCCGTCTGACCGAGCTTAACGCCCGTTTGAAGGAGGACCTCGACCGGCCTCGTGTCAAGGTGTCCGAGGCCGCCCTGTCGTAAGTTCCGGCCGGGCGCCCTCCCACGCCCACCTCTCCAGCCACCGCGTGTTACTCACCCCCCATCGTTTCCCCCAGGTTGATCAACTACTGCAACAACACGCGCGATTTCATGGTACCATCCGTATGGGGTCAGGTATGCGACTCCCCCCCATGTTGCGCTCATACATTCTCGAGGAGGTCACTGACGGTCGCAGGTCGACAAGCGTGAAGACCCATACGCTCCCCAGCAGCAGGGAGGGTGCTGCACGGTCATGTAATGGTCTCATGACTTTCCACGTCTTTTGATTCGGACGGACTGCTTAGCCGCCATCAGTCCGTCGACGCTTTTTATATCCCCTCTTGCGATGACTTTTTCTTCTCTACCCTTCTACTATCTAATTCTCTGTCACCATACCTTGGACCCGTGGAACGCCCACCCGCCCGGTGCTCCGACTGCCAGCCTGTCTGCGACGAATTGACCCCGGATGACCGACCACCGAAGGAGCGCGCTGGACCTGCATGAACTTCGGGACACTGGCCCTGGGAGCGGTCGCACCATTGGACCGATCGTGATTCGCCTCGCAACGTGCGACGGCTCCCCGTGGGCTTCCATTTTTTTTTATATTTTTTTCTTATTTTCTTTCTTGTCGGGAAGAGTGCTCGACAGGTGTCATTTCCCTTCTAGTGATTTTATTGGACCATCTTTCCTTTGTTTAGCAGTGATTCGGACGGGTTGGGGGGGAAAAACGTATAACCAGCGACGGGAGGGAAGCCCAGTTCTTGTAGCATAGATTCACGGGGCTAGTTAATTAGTGAAGGTTATATTTAACTCTGCAGAAGTGAGTCTAGCTCGGATGGAATCTCCGCTTGATATGTATCGAGGGTGCATTAATTAATCAGATCCGATCGTATGCATGATCCATTTCGGAGAATAGATAGACACCTGCCACTGCAGCACCAGGACATCCACCCGCTGACATCATCCAATCCCCATTTCTACCGTCTTGAAATCAAACACTCCCACACACCACACCACACACCCTCACGCCACCACCCCTCACCCCTCACTCCTAACCACCACCACCACCCAGAAAGAACGAACCAACGAATGAGAAAGACAGAAAATGACGACCCAACCACCCACTACCACCACCACCAGCACTACTACTACTAGTACTACTAGTACTACAGTCCCCGGATCAGATATCTTCCATACCAACCTCCCCCGCATCACCATCAAATACTGCACCCAATGTAAATGGTTACTGCGTGCTGCTTATGTATGTTCCTGTTTCTACCTCTACCTCTACTTCTACCTCTACCTCTACCCTACCTACATTCTTTGCACTACGTATACCGAGTTACTCCGCATACTTGCCTTACTGCTCTACGGCTCCCCCCCCCAAAACACAACACCTCGCCTCCGAGCCTGGTTCTCTGGGCCATATACATACACATACGCATACACATACACAGTCACACACACCTCCCCCCGAACCAAACCAAACAATCAAACCATATCATACAAACCCAAACAACCACCCACCCAAATGAACCAATCAATCAATGAATTGATTACTTACTAAATCAAAAAAAAAAAAAAACCAGTTCGCCCAAGAACTCCTCTCCACCTTCTCCACCCAACTCGGGGAAGTATCTCTGGTCCCGGCAACAGGGGGCGTGTTTACAGTGACGATTTACCATCATCCTATCACACCCTCTTCCGAATCCAAGATTGATTCCCGGGGTGAGGATGTATCGATAACGTCGACGGTTCTGTGGGATAGGAAGATGAATGGAGGATTTCCGGGTACGTTATTCATTTTCTCTTTCTTTTTGTTTTTCTTTTTGTATTGTTGGGTTTGGGAGGGGGGG
>KZ826378.1:0-112069 GCA_003184635.1 Aspergillus sclerotiicarbonarius CBS 121057 | reverse complement strand
GGATAAGAAGGGGATGGGATGGGATGGGATGAGAGGTGTTAACAGGTGATTTGTAGAAACCAAGGTGCTTAAGAGTCTGGTGAGGAATGTGGTGGATCCGGGGAGGGATTTGGGACATACGGATCGGGCGTTGAGGAAGGAGCAGGAGAAGGAGAGTCAGGGCCAGGGTCAGAAGGAGGAACAGAAGCAGGATCAGGATCAAGTCCCCAAGGGAGAGAAATGTGAAGAGTGTCAGTAAGTTATATGTGTATAGAACAATAAATGTATAAGTATGAAATATGATCAATTCACACAATAGACAATGCAAACCCATACTCGATTGGTAAAAGGTACAGTCCTGCCTGTGGCCGCCTCATCCGAAACGCCTGTCCACGCCCCGTCTCTAAGTGCCCCGTCCTGCCTCTGTATGGTAATGACAAAATGAAATAATGTGTTCCAGTAGACGAAAGTAAGGTAATAAAGAAGAAGATGTTGATGATGAAGGTGAAGAAGTGGTAGAAGAAGAAGAAGAGAAAAAAAAAAAAGTCGGCTCGCAGATATCGAGCTATCCACCGAGCCGGTCGTCAAATCATGCAATCCATCATAAATCCGAGTCGTCAGCTGAATGTTCCCATTCATGAGCCCATTATCCAATCCCCTCGTTTTGCTCACACGTGAATCCAACCCGCCAGGAACACCTTGAATCAATCAAACGAGAAAACAGAAACTGAAATCAAAAAAAAAAACATCCGTGCCGTCACGTCTCGCCGCTCAGCTCGTGCTGATGCGAGTGATGGGTGCGCCGCTTCCAGAATGCCAACCGCAGTCGGCTCCGGCGTTTCGGCAGCTTGCGCGGAGGAACGTGCTCCCCGGGCCCATGCCCGTCGTGTTTCAAGCTTCCAGTCGTCGTCGTGGATTGAGCAGAGCTGCCCGTCCCTGTCCCCACCGGCGAGACCGCCATGTGGTGCTTGCCAGCATCATAGCTGTGCGGGTCCGAATTGCGGCGCGCCCCGGGATACACGGCACTGACCGGCTCATGGTTGGACGTGGCCGGCCGGATGTTGGCCCGGTCCCATTCGCCTTGCTCACTCCGGCTGATGCTTTCCCGGGGGATGCCCTTCTCGTCGCTGTCCACGCTGAGGAAGCTAGTCGCATTGGTCGACGGCGAGATCGGCGTCATGTTGTTGCTGTAGGTGCTGACGCTGTGCGTGCGCGTGCAACTGTTCCGCTGCGAATTCGACGGCCCCGACGTGCGTCCCGAAGAGGCCGTGTTCGCATGATGGCGTCGACCGCTAGGCAGACCATGTCGCGAGCTGCTCGGTCGCCCTTCCACGGAGCTGTTGCGCCCGCTGGAGCGACCCGACATGTCTCCGTTCCCCACAGTGGATCCATTGGCGAGGAGGGCGGTTGGGTCGCTTGGAGTCCGATTCGCGTCAGAGGAATCGTCCAGGACGTCACTCGGGCGTGCGGATGGCGAGTTGGGATCTCCCTCAGGAATGACGCCGGATGATCGACGCGAGACAGCATCCTTCGACGGTGGCAATGTACACCCAGTGATATCCATGGATGGGCCCGGGGTGTCCGGCGAGACCACTGGGCTGATGGTATTCTCATTGTAATCACTGGGCGCCTCGTCCGGCCCCAACGGCGTCGGAGCGGTCCCAAAGTAATCATCCGGGGTCGACTGCCGGCTGGCGGGTTCGCTGGTCGGAAAGGATGACCTGAGGGGCGCGTTGGGACTATTGATGGCTAGCGGCGCGTGGAGGCCCTTCAAACTTGAGATGGGGCTCTGGGTGCGGGGCGACACCAAGTCGTCTGGACGGAGGTCGGCCTGCAACATTTGCCGGTTCTTCTCCATGTCGGCGAGGAAGTGCCATTTGGACTGGTTGCTCCGGATATGCTCAACCGTGAACTTCAGGTCGGGGAGGATGTCCGAGACGCCCTCGAAGAGTGGCAGGGCGAAGATCGACATGAAGCCAATTTGGCCGGTGGCGAGTTTGTACACATTCCCCAGTTCGGGTGGACCGCCAAACAGCGCGGTCTCCATCCCAACCTCCTTTTCCATCTCACCCTGATTGGCGAATTCCTCCTGCAGGATCTGGGTCCACTTCTCTGCAACATCCCACGGGCGCGCCACATTACTGATGTCGGCACACTTGATCAGCAGACCACACAGCAGGGTCTTATACAGCTCCAAATCCTGGGGTTTCCACCCGTCCATCGTCCGATTGTTTTCGTGGAACTTCTCCTGGAGCGACCCCAGTCGTTCCATGAACTTCTGGTGAACCCCCATGTCCGTCGCCAGAATGGAGCTGATCAGAAGCTTGCGCAGTTGCCGATCTCGGAACGCTGTTGGCCAGTAGCGGCGCAGGATCTGGGAAAAGGCGGCGCAGTGGAACGCCTCCAGGACGGAGTTGTCGTTATACAGCTGGGCCAGCGGGGCATTTAGCTTGACCAGAAAAAAGTTGTTCACGCCCGGATGACCGACGTCATGGCCAATGGCTGATATCAGCAGGGTAAGGGTATCGAATGGTGTGAGGAGGGATGCGATCGGACATTTGGTGTCAACCATGGGGCCCGCCGACCCGTGGGGGGGAAGGGCGCCGATGTGGAGGAGGAAGCAGAAGACCGACTGCAACACATCGATCGCGTGTCGGAAGTTATGGTAGAGGACAAAGGAGTTATAGGATGCGCGACAGGCGAGGAGAAACGTCCGGAGTTCACCTAAGAAGCAAGATCATCCCTCGTTAGCTGACCCTCCGACCACCAAAAGGGTATGTATATCCGTCGGATTCACTTACCGGGCAGCAACTGCCACTGCTCCAGCGCCGGATCAGTCAAAGCATGCTGCAGCATTTCGAACGCGGCCAACACCAGTTCGTCGTCCGAAAACTCATGGGCGGTAAAACCCCACCGCCCAATGTGTTCTCTTACGAACTCCGCGCGGTCGGGGCGAACGTCCAGTTCGCGGTCTTGGAATTCCTCAATCACCTCTTCAGGATTGCAGATGCCTCGCATCAGCTTGGAAACCATGGCTTCTCGGAGGTACGCATACGGCTGCTCGTCATGGACACCCACCCACGAGTGTTTGCGAAGTTTCTTTCGGGAGAGAAAGCGCGACTGTTCTCGGAGAGCCGTCTTACGAGTCCGATAGGCCTGGACAACCAGAGCTTGCGCTCGACAGCTGTCCAGCGGGGTTACTAGAACGTCGACTGCCCCCGCATCCAGGCATTTGGAGATGTGTTGGGGTTCAGGGAGAGACGGAATACGGGGCTGCTCGACGGGGGAGGCGCTAGTGGGGTCGGCAAACGGGGGGCGCAAGACAGCGACGGGAATAATCACATTGGGGCAATCTTGGACTTGGATGTCGGCCGACAGCCCCGATAGTAACTTCAAATCGTACGCCCCTTCCCATTGTGAGGTAAATGTGAATCCCCGGCGCAGGGATGCTGGCGAGGGAGGCGATACATCGGCCCACGAGCCACGGCTGGCTCGGCGACGATGCAGGGCAGCTTCCTCGCCATGGATATCAATATCGAAGAACACGAAGATGGGCGTGCAGCGAGTATGAGCGCCGTCGCTTAGCTCCGCTAATTTGGTTGCGATAGAGGTTCCGGCTTGACAGAGATAGATGCGTTTACAAACTCCTAACAGGACTTGAACGTCCGACGACAACGACTCCGGCTCCTCGATGATTCCAGAATCCGACGCCGCGCCTGCCGGAGCCTCGGGCGTACCTTGATACACCCAGCGTTCTGATCGTACACGATGGTCGATATATATGGCAGAGCAGTCGAAGCGATCCATGGTGTCGGTTGGATTTGAAACACCCATCATCCAGGGGGGTCTCCACTCCGAATGTCAGGTCTCGAGATAGGAGCGGAGGTGCGAGGAGATGACGAAATAGCTGCCTAGCCGGTCCGAACTCGGGCTCATATGGTTAATCAGTGTAGCCGTACAGGTGGAGGAGAGTCGAGAGATCTCAGGGAGAAAGCGAACGGCCGGTAGACGGTACAAAGGGAAGCGCGAAGGAGCGTTGAGAAGTTGGACAAAGGAGGGACTTGCGATCGGTGTCGTTATACAGTTGGATTCTAAATTGGTTTCTAGACGGTGTCAGCGAGTCCGGAGCCTGGAAGCAACGGCCTGCAGGGTATGCAAGCGACGACGGCAACTGGCAAACGAGAAGTGCAGCGACCAGCAAAGCAGACCAGCAACAGCGACGAACCGCCGTCGGGGGGGGGGGGGGGGCGCGCGCGTTGAACAATGTGTTTGTTGGCTGCAGCCGTCCAGCAGGAGAATGGGCGATGGTCCTTCCTGCGGGGGGGGTTGCGCGGTGCAGGACCAGCCAAAACCCTTTCTGAGACAATCGGGTGCTTTTGCACGGTACCGCATGCACGCCTCCAGACGGCGGTTGGCTGCGATCGCCACACCTGCATACCCACGCACTTGCCCACGCAAACACACACACAAGCTTGTTCACTCACAGTTCCTGAGGCGGGCCCAGCGAAATAGAAAAGAAATAGAAATGGCGAAGAGAACGGTCGGAAATAGGTCAATTGGGGGGGTGGTGGTGATGGGAGGTGGTGGTTCCTCCTCCGGTGGTAGTGGTGGTGGTGGTCACTTCGTCACCCACGGGGAGAGATGGCGCCCGAGTGAAATCGACCCAACGAGGATGCAGCGAGATCGCGGCGCATGCGAGACTTCGGCTAGATGAGAGCGACGAAATTCGCGACCCAAGAAGGACGACGGCTTAGGGCGTCATGGTGGGCCACCGACACGGCCAGGCGGAGAAAAGATGACACGAGACTGAGAGAGAGGGTGGAGAGGAAGAAGATCGATCGGGAGGAGAGGGCGAAGGGACCGCACAGGTGGGCGAGGCTGGCTTGGTTGGACCGGGTTGGGTCTGGGCTGGTGGGTGGCAGAAGGATTAGGTAAAAGGGTCCCCAGTGAACCGCTCGAGCAGGTCAGTAGGTAGCTGATGGGGGTCGTTCGGAAGACTGGGGAAACAAGGAGGGAATGAAAGCGTGTGGGTGAGTTGAGTGAGTGAGAGAGTGTAAATGGGTGAGAGTGTGTGAGAGGGAAGTGGTGCAGATGGAGAAAGAGCTAGTAGCAAGAAAAGGAAAAAGGAAGAGAGTAGTTAGATAAATAGATAGATAGATAGATAGATAGATGAGAGAAAGGAAGGAAAGAGAGAGACCGGGGGTGGGAAAGGAACCGAGAATGAGAGAAGACCGAGACCGAGAGCACGAGTGAGAGGGAGTGAGTGAGTGAGAGAGAGGGAGGGAAGGAAGACGGAGGGAGACGGAGGGCGAAGGTGCTTGGGGCAATTGCGGCGGAGGATCGAATCTTCGATTATTCCCCAGCAAGATCGCCAGGTGAACCAGAGGATGGCGTCGTGCTTCAGATGCTTCTTAATTTTTGACAGTCCGTGACAGACGGATTGACATGGACGAAGCCACGAACTAGATGGATAATGCTGCTACTTGCTTCTTGACTACTCGGTCTAGCGCTGCCCAGCCAGGGTCAAGAAGGTTTCGACCTTTTTTTCCTGGGCCTTTTTAGGTTTTGGGTTGCTGTGTTTCTGCCAGTCTTCCAGAAGGTCGCGGCACGGCGGCTGGCAGGCAGGAAGGCAGGAAGGCAGGAAGGCGGGCGTCGTCACTCGTCAGCTGTCTTACTTACTTTACTTTACTTACTGCCTTAGCCGTATTCCCCATTACTTCATCCGAGTATTATGCAGTATGCACTATACCCTGTCAGTGCTCATCTGGTACCAGCTCAGCAACTGGCCCTCGAGGGGTTTCAGGATCCCGATAGGATGGGGACGATCGAACATGCAATCGACTCCTCTAGTGAGTTAGTGTCTAGTGAGTCCGGAGTACTACTGAGTAGTGACTGGGTGCTCCGGAGCTGAACAGATTCCAGCCGGACTAGTTGTCGTCGGCGATTCGCCTTTCGTTCCGTGTCGAGGTACGATCGGCCGTCCCCCACTTCCTTGCTCTTGCATCTGGCTGTCCGGCTGAGTCTAGCTCGTTGGTTACCCGTATTCGGCTGACCGATGTAAGGAATCCGACTAGAACCTCGATCGAATCGAGGGAGCCACCAACCAACCCGGGGGGAAAACCCCGGAGCATTGCAGAGGATTAATTACTGCTACCTAGGTACTAGATAGATAGTAGATAGTTAGATGGTAGAGGGTATATTACCCAGTATACCTAGTAGTTACCTAGCAAAAAGGACCTACACAGTAGTATCCTAGGCTAGCCCTACTATTGAAGACAGCACACACACACACACACAAAAGAAAGAAAGGAAAAAGAAAAAGACAGCATTGTCCTACTGTACACACTGTACTCCCAAACCGAGGAAGAACCGGTGGAGGCACAACCACTCGCGTCAAGCAGGGAACTGGACAGAGTAAAAGAACAGACAGAACACAGACCCGACGACCCGACCGGAAGAACACAAAATGACTACGGAGGACGACAAACCAAAATTAAAAATAAAAAATAAAAAAATAAAAAAAGGCGACCGAGAAGAGATAAAGTGAGCGGAGAAAGTGGAGCCCATGACGCTTAAGCAAACGATCTCATTAGCTCATGGCCAGCTCAGTTGGTCTTCTAGAATTTCCCGGGCGGGTCTTGGCACTTTAGCCGGGCGCTGGAGGATGATTAATTTCCTGGCGCGTTTCCATTTTTATTATTCAAAGTCCGCCTCGGGGAGGACCTGGCGCAGCCGGTTATATTAATGACTTGAATTATTATTATTAAAATGAGGAGGAGGCCAGAGGGGTCGGAGGGGACGAGGGAGGGGGGCGCTGGCGGATGAACAACCCTGGAACCATTGAAACCAAATAGATGACATCAACAGTCCACACACAACTGAGTCGTTGGTTGCCCTTGGGTACTGCAATCTTCTTTACCCTCTCTTTTTTTTTTTCTTTTTTTTTTTCCCTCACCGTTAAACTCACGAACCCTGGGGAATGCCGTCGATCGCCAGCCACCAGGCCACGACGGACAGAGCAGCAACGAGTCAGAACCAGTGCAACCTGCCTAGTCTGGCCGTGCCAGGCAGACACCTCATCTTCTAGAACTTCCATTCCGTCGAATCCACATGGCTCCTCTTCTGCAGCCCGACTGCCTTGGCAACTGCCCTCCTCACTGAGCTACCCCGTTGTCTTTCTGTGCGACAGCGCCCAGGATAAATCCAGAGGCCAAATGATTCATCCATCGGCATCAGGGGTGGCAACCAACCAACACCCACCCGCCAGTGACGTCGTCTCCCGTTCAACCACAGGGCCACAGGACGGGGCCCCGATGATGTGATGACGACCCAGCACCCAATGAACCCTGGAGGCGCGGGCTGAGGCAAAATGTCATCTGACCACCTCTGACGAGTTGGGATATCGAGTTGAATCACTGGAGAGGTGCTATCACTTTTCCTTCATTGGAAGTAGAGATGTGTAGACCTGTAGAGTGTACTAGAGAGGAGCTGTGCTCAGGCAATGGTCAGCAGCAGCCTCCAGCTGGAGAGAGTCTAAGCTGCGTGAGTGGAAATCCCGCCTTGCCGATTCGTTCGGAAAGCCGCCAATCAGGACGGGCGGTAGACACGGACACACAGACCGTCGGGACGGTCACGGGCTAAAGTACCTGAGTTGGGGCGGTCCCTTCAGCGCATCCTGCAAGGAGCATCCTTCCAGCCAGTGCTACACAGTCCGACACACTGTCCTACAACTGTGAGGGAGAGGGGACAACAGTCGAGAACCCGACCAGCACCGTGGCTGAATTCTAAATCCCTTTCCAGTGGCTGAATTACTTACTGTCATCCCAACAACTTCTTTCTACTGCTGATCATCACCTGAATGGATTCCACTCAACTATATACTACCATACCATTATATACGCCGTGAATAGGTACTCAACGAACCAACCCGTGGGGTAACATCCATCTGGCCTCTATCGATACATACCCTGTATAAATAATACCTTGTATAAATAATGTACACATTAATGTATACATAACCATCCCCCCTGACCATGCACACACCAATTCTAGTATCCCCATCGCTGCCTAACACTAAGTAACCACCCCAAAGTACCTACTTAATCGTAGTAGTACCTACCTACAGTTCAATGACAGCTTTTCGCCCCCCTCCCCACCCGCTCTTACTGCCATGGATGTATCATCCACAATCCAATCCATCCAATTCGACGATCATCCCCTCATCGAGATAGTACATACTAGATACATATGTATGTGCCCGTTGCACAGCCGGCCAGGATCTACTCCTACTACCACTACTACCACCTACATACCTACTACATACATACATACATACATACAAACACATTTAAATACCGCTTATCGAACAAGAAACAGAATCCACTTCCTTCCTGTCGTGTAGCGTAGCACAGAACTCAATTCAGGATTATGTACATACCTACCCACCTACCACCTCAACAGCAGGAAAACTCAACTAGCTTGATTACCCCGCATTTATTCATTGATACACGATGCACGAGATAGATAGTTGTAGAGATGTGATGAGATGAGCTGCGACCGGAATCGATAGATAGGATAGGTAGTACTGGCAGGCTGCTAGGTAGTAGACAGGGATGGGAACTTAGTTACAGCAGAGGTTGTTGAGCTGCAGGACCTGAGTCAGGCAGGTATTTTACAATGTAACTAAGTACTAGTCGATAATATGCCAGTTATCGATCGCATGGTGCATGCAGCCGAGGTCGGTGCTATCAATCAGATCGGGAGATTGATAGATACAGACACCTACACACAGAGAGAGATAGGTGTATATATATATGTCTCTGGGTGGGATGGAGGCACGATTGAAATGACTGATTTTACAGCAATAGCAATTAACTGGAAACTATTTGATTGTATTTCTGTATCACAGGAGCCGCTCTTCCGGCACCGGCTCTTCGCGGTGTTCATGCATATGATCCTGGCTGTAGCCGCGGCATTCAAAAATATCGAGTATGCGCCTCTCATGACTATATAAAAACACGGGTGAAGAGAAGAAAACGTGGCAGCAAAAAAACGGAGGGGAAAATAGAACGAACAATTCATGAGTAAATCTAAAGCACGCTGATGGAAAAGCTCAGAATAGCCCAAACCCCACTTTTACCATGCCAGAAACAGGTCCAAAAAAGCAACAAAAGGGAGGATGCAGACGAAAAGAGAAGGGCTATAATACACGGGCGGATTATTCTATCGCTGTCACTAGGGGGTTTAGGAAAGCAAATTCTTCAGAGACGGGCTCGCACTCGCCCCCGACCCGCCATTGGTCCCGCTGGCGCTCGTATGCCTGCCCGCGCTAGCCATCACTGGCGTATCCTCTGGCTTGACCGGAGGGGTCGGGCCTCGCGGATCCATATGCACCTGTGACACAGGCGGCGACTGCGTTGGCGCCCCGAGCACGCGATCCACCGAGTAGACACGTGGCGGAGGCCCACCGTTCAATGCGCTGAGCGAATGCTGAGGCGAGTGCCGGACCATCGTCGCCTGAACGTCTGGAGGCGATGCGGATGGCGCATATGGGCGAGGGCCCGTCGCATGGGACAGATGAGGCGATGGCATCGAGACAGGTCCATACGGGCTCTGGTGCGTCGGAAACGGCTGGGCCGGAGGGTGGGACCCAGGTGCATAGTGAGGGAGCGGAGGAGCATGGTGGGAAGGGGTGGGTGGGAACCCGTTGATATGGCTTGCTGGTGCTGGCGGCGGCGGCGGCGGCCCTGCGCGATAGCCAGGGACCGGTAGGCCGTTGCGCAGTTTGCTGTCGCCGAACTCCGCGGGGCGCTGCTCATATCCGGGATGCCATTCGGAGCCGCTGTGAGGCGGCAGGCCAATCGGTCTGGGAAGGACCCCGGACTGTGGTGGATGCGCATGATGAGAGCTAAATGGGCTCATGGGGCTGCTGTGATACTCCGCGATCCGAGGGGCAGGCAAGACGGGCCGTTGCGCGGAGTAAGACGACGGTCGGGGTTCGGGCGATGGCTGGGGCACCGGCTGGGGCACTGGTTGGGACACTGGCTTCTTGAGATGGCACTTGTGGCATTCGTACAAAGTCTGCGATCCTTCGCTGTTGATGGCTGATAGGGCCGTCTTCTCCGCCGGGCTGTACTCTCCGTTCAGGCGCGGAAGGGCATGCTGCGACGGGCTTTGGTGTAGGTATGGAGGGCTTGCCGAGGCCGCGCCCGAAAACCTTGACCCCATGGGATCATTAAGTCCGACTCCATTGAGCAACGGCGTCCTGTGGTCGACTCCGGGCGTGCGTCGAGACTTATCAAGAGGCCACCAGCGGGGACTGAAGCCACTGGAGCAGCGAGCACACTTTCTCGTCGCGTCAGCATCAGCGACAGGTCGGGGAGCGTGGTTCTCAGAATCGATCACCATCTCATCAGGAGATTCCTCTGGGGGTTTGTAGCTGTCCTTTGGCGTTGCCGGCGGTGCCGCTGCCGCTGCCGGAGCCGCTGCTGGAGCGGCCAAAACTGGCGGAGGTGCTGCAACGCCGTTGGTAGTCGAGACTCGGCGGCTGGCGGAGGGTGCCGCAGCGTGATGCGATGCGCTGACCGATTGTTGCACGTATGCCGCCTTTCTGATGGTTCCCGTCAAGGTCAGGTCCGCTTGCTTGTATGCCAAGGCATACCGCTGCAGAGCGTTGATTCCCTCTTCCTCGGTAGGCTCACCGATCTCATGGATCGTCGCCGTCACTGGGTGGTGAGGACACCAAATCCCCGCGGACGCCGATCCGACTTCCTCTCCGAGCCGGACGCTGCTCACGGTATCCCTTCGGGAGCTCTTGATCGGCGTGATGTCAAACCCAAACTTGTACTGCGCTTGGAATGCACAGCCGACATGGAAGCGGGCGTTGCAGTTGCCAAAGTGGCACGGCACACAAGCGCCCCCGTCGGTCTTGCAGATCTTACAGACATCGCGCCACTTGTCCCGGGGAATAAGACCAAATCCTTCGGCCGGCTCGAACTCCTTCGCGTCACCGAATTTGATCTCGGGCGTCCACACGGCGCACATGACATGTACCCAATTGTTGCCGGCAGTTCGCTTCAACGGCTCCCGAGGACCGATCGGTTTGCCCACATCCTCCTGCCTCTTCCGGTACAGCTTAATGGCTTCATTGACCATCTCTTTTTCGAGTCGCTCCTTCTCCCGGTCTCGCTCAGTCTTTTTCTTGTGCGTTGATTTCGGTGCCTCCATCAGTTCATGCTCCGTCCAGGTTACTGGACACAAGATACAATTGTACGTAGTCGAGATCATGGGGTCCCGATCGTTGGAGCACATATCGCAGAGCCATTTGACGCAGTTCCGCGATGGGTTGACTCCGTAGCAGCTCCGATGCACGGTCAGACGGCAGTCCCTACAAGACAGATGCTGGTCGCCCATCGGCTCCATCTTGTTGCAGATGGCGCAGGGAAGCGTCTTAGCCCTGGGGGGATCCGGCATGATCGGGGGTGGCTCCGGGACCCTGTCGGTAGCGGCCTTCTTTTTGGGAGCCGGTTCCACCGAGGTGGCCGTCGATGTCGCTGCGCTGTCTTTCTCGGTGGTTCGTCCCTTCTTCCTCGTAGACTCTTGCTGCACCTGTGGATTAGCATTCACTGGGACACCGATGGAGGCCGCAGTCGCAGCGGTCGCGCTGTTGATACTGATCGGAGTCTCGGTAGAGACGAGCAGTTGAGTCAGAAGCTCCTCATCCACTCGCCGGCGCCATGACTTGTTACCACTCTGTGCGATCTTCTTGGCCACCTCATCGACGCTCTCCCACTGAATACCATATTTCCTCCATAGCAACGCACAGCGCAAGCAGAGAGCCACGGTAAGCTGGGATCCCTTATCCCGCTGCTTCGACGAAGGCTCGCTAGGGGTGGTAGTGCCGGGCGGAACGCCGGGGGCCCGTCGCCACTGACGGGAGGCTCGCGTCGAGCAGAACTTGCACTGAAACCCACGCTTCTTCTCGGTGGCTTTGTCGTTATCAAACGCCGAGTCATCATGGTCGTCGGCCACGTCATCCACTAGCTTTGCAGCAGTGGTTCTCTTGGCCTCCTTCTTGCCTCGTCTGCCTTCATAAGCGCCCCAAATCTGACGACCGCGGGGCGTTTTCTTCCACATGTAGT
Organism: Aspergillus sclerotiicarbonarius CBS 121057; assembly: GCA_003184635.1. Lineage (NCBI taxonomy): Eukaryota > Fungi > Ascomycota > Eurotiomycetes > Eurotiales > Aspergillaceae > Aspergillus > Aspergillus sclerotiicarbonarius. Next base: position 99,950 of record KZ826378.1, on the reverse strand, counting down.
AAAACCGCACGATTTGATAGTGTGGCACGGTGCCAACGTGTTTGGTGATGTGGCGCCATTCAGACCCATATTTCGCAACGGCCTGCTCAAACAGTTTGAGTTCTTCGGGGCGCAGATGGGGCTCCTTGAGATCTTTGTACTTGTTCATTTGCTTCAACCGTGCAAGAGCAGCATCGGCGTCGAAGCTATTCGAGTAAAGGAGGTCGAGAGCCTTGTCGAGAAAATTAGTGGCGTACTTCTCTTCTCCCAACTGGGGGGCCAAGGCCTTTGCGCGCTCCATATATTCATCGATAAACTTTTCTCGGTCTGCAGGGCTAAGATTGGACCCAGGAGCGTCGTCTTCGCCCCGGGACGGGATCTGGTTGGTCGTGGGCATTTTGAACATGAGCTCTGCGGTCCGGACTTGCTTCCCGGCTACTGAGACCGGTTCGTCTTCGCCGCGTCGGACATATCCCAGGGGCTCGTCCTGGACCCACTTCGGCCGGGTTGCTTTTTCCTGTTTGGCGGCTTCGATTGCAGCCAGGGTCTCCTTGGAAAGTTTCGAATCTTTGCGCCCCCCGGAGCCCCGCATATACTTCTTCTTGATGTCGACCGGCTTGACATACTCTATCGCTTTTCCCGGCCAGGCATTCACCATGGCTTGATGTCGAGGCCCCAAGCGAGAGCTGGCCCGCGGGTATATCCGGTCGTCATAATCGAGGGCGTCTTCAACACGGCAGTGGATTCCTAAGTAGCGATAAGGCCACATTCTGGCTTGCGCGACTTGTTCTTCGGTTGCTGGCCGGGCCTCTTCTTCGGCGGGTGCTGGGGTGCTGCCTGTGGTACCATTCGCCGCGCCATTGGGCTCCTCCTCTTCCTCCTCCACCATCTCCTCGTCCGCGTCAGGTTGGGATTCACCCAGTATCGGGGTATTGCGCGCCTCGAGTTTTCGTTCTTGGGCGCGACTGCAGGCCGCACAAGCCCACGCAAACCCTCGTGCCGGCTTCTTCGTCAGGACGGGTCGAACACAGTACATATGATAGGTATGGTGGCAGACAGCACAGTCCACCGAGTCATTACTATGTCAGAGAGAGTTAGCATGGTTGATCCACTCCACCCGAGAAAGAACGATTCGTATACCTTGCGGCATACAAGCTACAGCGCTTGCAGGTCTTCACCGCACTGGTAAGCTCCTTCCGTCGTCCGATTTCGACCAGAACGAACTTCCAGCGCTCGTCGAGAACCTTTTTGACGTTGCCCGGGACATTGATCACCTTGCTTGTTGGGATCACGTCATAGTAACGATGGATGTAGCGGTCAAACATCTTGTCGTACCAAAAACAATCCCGGGTCTTCCGATATTTGTCAAAGTCTGCGATCTCCGACATATGCATGATCTGGCATTTCCCGCGTAAGGATGTCAGGGGACATGTGTCGGAATGCATAGAGGCGAAGACCAAACGCGTGTCGGCGACCTTCCGCTGGATGTCACGTGGGCGATAATACCAGTTCACCCGCAACGCCTCGATCGGGCCTGAGGGCGCATCCTTGGACGGGAGGAATTCCATGATTCGTGCCAGATAATACGGCTCCCCCGGGGGCTCACAGATCAGGTAGACGTGGTCTGGACGCCAATCTTAGTACAAAGCACCTCTACAGTGGAGAGCGAGAGAGAGGGAAAAAGTAAAGAGGTTGATCTCACCATTTACGGCGTATGTCGTGCCGTCATCGGCTCTAAGTTTGCCATCCTTCAGATAAGCACCACGACTCTCAAAACTGACCATATTGGTCTCCGTCTGGCTGTGCGCCGTCCCTGGAGCCGTAGTAAAAATCTTCTTCGTTGCATTTCCACCTGTAGCGTTGGTGGTCGTCGAAGTTGCAGGCTGTTTCCGCTTCCTCGAGAAACCAGCCGAGGGGGCGGTGGCCCCCTCCTCGAACTTGGCGGAGAATGAGGAGGTGCCTGGAATTGACTCCTTCGCAGCCGACGCGGCATTGGAGCCATTGACTGCCGTTAGACTCTTTCGTGAAGCCGACGATGAGACCGGCTCCTCACTGTCAGCCTTGGAGCCATTGAGGAGGGCCCCGGTAACACCGCTACTCCGCTTGGCTGATTTGGAGGCGGGTTGGGCCAGCTCCAAGTCGACGTCGATATCGCGGTCCTCGGCATAGTTGGGACGCGGGGCGGCATTGCGACCTCTGGAGCGGGTGCCATAAGGTGCCGGAGTGGTGGAGGCGCTGGGGGGCTCCGTCACGGCGAGGTCTGAAGCCGAGGCGCTGATGGGCATGGGCTGCGAGGGCAGGTCGTGGCCGGTGGCGGCACCTTGGGGGGTGGGCGCCTCGACCGAACCCGTTCGGGAAGAGTGGCCAGGGGTGGGCATGCGGCGGGCTGCGCCAGACGGCGACGACGAGTTGAGCTTCCCGTGATGATGGTGGTGGTGCAAAGGGGACTTCTGGGGGGGTGACCTGTCCAAGGCCATGGCCAACCCTCAAGTGGAATTCCCGCGTGGAATTCCCGACAACCGACCCCGATAAGATAGATGGGTGGATGGGGAAGGGAGGAAAGGTAGGTGGGTGGGTTGGGATGTTCACAGGATGCAAGAGGGAGAGAACACCAAACCAAACTGGCTGGGACGCGGAGATGCAAAGCTCAGCAACGGGCCGGGACGGGGAGACGATCCCTCATGAGAGTGGACTCTGCAGCCGGGCGGAAGGGGGAAAGGGAAGAAAACGAAAATGGGAAATGGGCCAGGCCTGGCGCTGCAGATATTTGCCCGAAGCACTGGGGAACCGTCAATCGATGGTCACGCCAACCCAGAAAAGTGGAATGGGCAGGTAGCAAGAGCAGCTGTCTTGTCCGGTTCCCTCAGTTCTTCCCGCAAGGGCGCAGAAAGGGTCGAGTGGGTGGTAATGGCCAAAAATACGACGGAATATCAAGATCGGCACCGCTCCGAAAGTGATAAGAACAACACGATGATGGGGCGGAAGGCGAGAGGAACAAGAGGGCACAGGTAAGCAGGGCGGCAGGGGGACCGGCTACCGAATGGCATGAAATAATAATGGGGGTGGTGGTGGTGGAGGAGGAAAAGAGGCAGAAGAAAGAATGTAGGAGAAGGTAAAGTAGGAAGGGAAGAGAGAAGAAGGGAAGAAAGAAAGAAGAGAAGGCCCGCTGGAAACGTCGGAGTAGTAAAATGAAGGTTAGCGGCGGTGGAAGCCAAACAAGACGTAGAGCCACTTAGGGCGTTGGGAGACTCGTGGGGTGAGCACAGGATAAGATCAGTAGCCAGTCAGATCGGACTAGGCGTCGTAGTGGCAGAAAGTACGTCGTCGTTGTAGAGTCGAGTCGAGTCGAGTCGAGTAGTTCGTGGGTGCCGTTAGTAGAGGTTTTGATGTTGGTCGTTTAGTGTTGGTATTATTGGACCAGGGCTACCCAAGCACAGCATACATCTGACTGATGGTGGGTGGGAAGGGAAGAGGAAAGGGAACAGAGACACGGAAAGGGAGACGGAGAGGGAGAGGGGAGAGGCGAAGAAAGAAGAGACGAGACAAATCCAGCCAGCCAGCCAGGAAGGAAACGCGAAAAGTCAGAAAGGAAGAGGAAATGCAAGAAGGGTGGAAAGAAAGAGAGACCAGAAAGAATCAGGAAAGCCGTCGAGGATCCCGACCAGTCCACGTCCTCGCCCCTAGTCCCGATGTGTTAATATGACGGATCCTCCATCCACCCATGAACCAGATGAATATCATCGCTTCAGTTCGAGAGCATGCAATGGATGGTTTCGCTTCCCTCCCTGTCACTCCCCTTCTCGTCGCACTCTGCAGTTGCGATGGTTTCACTCTACGAACTCACATATATTATATTATATACTATCTGTCGGTCGGTCTGGTCAGTATCGGTGCCTGGCCTTCGGGTTTATTTTTATAGCAGTGCCCTCCCCTTGCTCGTCCAGGCGGCGTGTTTGACCCGTTGGGTGATCTACGTCGGTACACTGGGTTTAGCGGGTTTACTTTAGTACTAGTAGGATCTCTCGCGCATGGGGAGGTGAAAGGGATTGTGTGGGCCGACAAACCCGACGGCGAAAGAATGATGATGATATCGGGGGAGGGGCCATGGGACGGGGGATCAATGCTGAAGAACGGGGGAAATGGGAAATGGAAGGGAAGGGGAATGGAGAGGGACCTGGAAACCTAAAATTAAGCAGCAGGGGAAAAAAAAGAACATGGGACGGACAAAGGGAGGGGGGACCAGGGCAAGCAAATAATAATGAACGGCCAGGCGGTCTTTTTACATTCATTCATTCAGACCTACAGACATACACTCATTCGTTCATTCATTATTTCCCTCCACCCTATCGACTAAGTAATAGTAGTACTGATCCTTTCACCCTGTTCGTCAATCACCATGGACAGGACAGAACAGGACACTGCAGGTGGGTGATGGGAAGTGGCCAGAAAGACCTGAGAGGGTATGTCTACTCTGTGGCAGGAATGTTGTCACGTAGGGCAGCGCATGCGCGTTGGATCTGAAATCCAGAGCGCCAAGTCCCTGCGCAGTGAGTGGACAGATGGACCCATCCATGCCATCGAAGGCGCAGCGGATATCGTCTGTTTCAAACTAGATCAACGGAAACGGCGTCAGCATCGTAACCAGGAGGTCGGCTGGACAGGAAGAAAATTAATGCTTTTCATCGCCGCTGCCAATGATCATGATGACATTATCATCCTCGTCCCGATCCTCCCAGGTTTGACGGTTGAGGGCCTGCAGAGGACATGGTAGGCCGTTCTTGGAGTGGTACCGCATTGTTACGGGGGGGGGTTCTGGAAGTAATCAGGGCCTCCTATTTGCAGAACCCCCCCAACACCCCTCTCGGGTTGGTGAATCATTCGGTGGAATATTAATAGACAGGTGAATGATCTTGCTCACAAGCACTACTCCTACTTGAACTAGTTACTTGGGAGTAGATGTAGTTACTGGATGTACCTTGCGGGTTGCGGAGAGCAGCACTAGGAGACCCAAGTCGCCTCGACCGGTGCAGGAGACCAGAAGAAGGCGATCGAGGTTGAAACATGGGACCGGGCTCGCTTTTTCACGGCCCAGGCTGAGATGAGAGATAATTTTCCCGGGGGAAATATTTCTGAGCTAGGGAAGGGGAGGGGCATTGGGTGCAAGAAGTGGTCCTGTACGACGGGCGACTGGAGGCATGGATACGTGCTGGAAATGCTAAGCCATTTTAGCTTAGGCGGGCAACCGAAAACTCGGTTCAGCACTTCAGCGACAGTACAGAAAAGGGAGGGGAGGGCGCCAGTTCCATGGCTCCCTTCGACCTGCAGTGCTAATTGACTAGTGGTGATTAGCAGCTACACAGTCGATCCTCAGGCATGCCTGGGGCTTCTTATGCGAACTACCCACTCGCCAGTCGCGACCACTCGAGTCATCCACCCATCCATCCATCGGTCCATCATCCATCACGACCAGCCTCACCGGGGATGCCGTGGAGACGCGCTGGAAGGGGAAGAATAATCCTGGTTGACAGCGGTTGCCGCTGTGCAGGCCAGGTGGGCGCATGTGGTTGAGTTGCGGCGATGAGGTGATGATAACAGTAATCCGTCGGCCAGAGCGGGAACATGGCCCAACCCTTAGCGTTTAGCCTAGGGTACTCAATTGAGTACTTGACTCGCCGGCCTAACAACAGTAATACTATTAGTACCTACTGGGGGGATCTCCCCCGCGACGGCGGATCTTTTGGGTGCGACTTTTTTTTCTTGGCTCCGTGGACTGAGTTGAGGGACACTCCCGTTGACTTGGGTAGATACTTCGGATGATGGCCAACACCCCGGGGAATTCTGTTCCAATCATTCGGGCCCTTCCAAGTGCCTGGAGGAATGATGTTCACTACTCCGTACTTTACGAGGTCGATCAATTTGAGGCTGGTCTGGAGTTACATCATCAACCCGATAAGCCCGGCTGGAAGGCATCCCAGGTCTCCGGGCGACTGTCGGACCTTGGAACTCCTGGGATCAGAAATCGCAACCCAACCTGGTCCAATGAAACGACCGACCGGTTGCCGCGCTGGTTGTCCTGACTTTGTTGCCACATTACAGCCTCCGGCCAGCCTGGCTCCCTACCCAAGCCAAAGGCTTGCTTTTCGCTCTCTTTTTTTTTATTTTTATTTTTTTCTTCTTTTTTGTTGAAGGGTCAAACTGGCCAGGGGGCCAGAATCGCATCATCGTATATTAGGACCAAGGCTGATTGAATGATGATGGGGATGGATGCTTAGTAAAATAATCATATGGATATGGTGGTGGTCTTTCCCGTCGAAGGAAGATTGACCGGGGGTGGTCGGCTTGGTGTTTCAAATACCTAAACCGACCCCGACTATTATCTCCCCAAGCACAAACACAAGCACAAGCACCAGCACTCAGATAGATAGATACAGGTAGAATAGAATTAATCGGCCAGTCTCTGTACCAGAAATCCTAGATGATTACAGTTTGGAGGGCCCGGTTATTTAATTCATCATCTGATGACCGGAAATGCAAACCCCAATCATAATGCTCGGTTGCCTCTGCTGAACCCAACCGTCAAAACGTGTAAGCTGTACGGCCTACGGAGTCGACGCGGCAAGATGACTCGATCGTCCGATACTAGAGGGCGCGCTATGGGGACGGTATGGAGGAGTCTGGCACTTAGGGACTAGTGCCTGCAGAGGGCCTAAGGGAAAGGAACCCATGTTGTGCCGAGCACATACATACACCGAGGACCCCCCACGGTATATCTATCGACCTGGATTCATCCGCTGCGTCCGAAAAAAAAAATCTCCTCCGAGCGCTCTCGCAAGAATATCGCAATACCTAAATGAAAACCGGATCAGTGTGTGAGGAAGAATCATCCGAACCGTCATGAATAATGATACGGTGTACGGGGAATGTATGATCAAGTTTGCTTAAGCGTGAGTGGCCACATGTGGGTGGATCACTGGGGGGCTTTTTTCCCTTTTTTCTTTTCTTTTCTTTTTTTTTTTTTACCCTTCCCTTCTTTTTCGGGCCCAGAGTGCTCCGGGTCAATAATGTTGAAGAAGAATGGCACATTATTCGCCCGAGGTATCCGGCCGTCTCGACCCCCGTACGGATATGAGGGTGAAACCCCTCATAGCACACGTACTTTGGTCCAAGGACTGGCACGGAATCGGTAGAGCGGGATCAAGAACACTCTCGGCGTCATGGTTAGTCTCTACCATTAGATAACTTCAGATCACCTAAATTCATGGGATGGCAAGAGGTTCGCAAGTGGGATGTGAGGAGAGGGCCAACATGAGCCAACCCATCAAGGGGCGTGTCAATACTCGGTAAGCCAGTCTCGTGTTGCGCAGGTCCGCATCTAAGCACTCCGTATGGAGTCGGAGGCTGCCTCGCCCTACCTTAGTCTTCCGTAGCCAAAAGGCAGTTTGATAATCGTCAGGTGACCCCAGGCAGCCAACCTGCACGAGACAGTCCGAGACTACTCCGTACGTGAGGATTATTCTGGCGGTAGGTAATTGCTGGCGTGATAGTCTCATATGGAAATTTATCCTCCCAGAAGGGAAATCCACCCGAGCCGCCATCCAAGATGTGAGTGAATGAGTTGAGTGTCGAAGGTCAACTAGCGATCAATAATAAATGTCTGGTTCTGATAGCCGGGCTTGTTCTCCGGCCACCCTTGCTTACTCACGTACCCTCAGTCTGCAGATGGCGCGGGAAAAGAAGGAATAGCGTGGCAGCTGGATTTCCAACGTCTGTGCTCCAACTGGGTCGCAGGCCTCACAGGGTGAACAGTGAACACTGGTCACTGAAATTAAACACTGCAGTGTGGTGCTGAGGGGGACTCCTGACTCCCTAGACGTAATAGTACTTACTACCTTTAACCTTCAGCCTCCAGTCTCCAGCCTCGGGTCCTTTTCGTAACCTGTGAATGAGCCCGATCCGGGCGCTAGACACCATATGGCCAGTGCTACTTTACTATGGAAGATGCATGCCGCTATTGACTAGCACACGACCAACCTCCGTTGGGTAAGTCATCCCCTCGACTGGCGGATCAGCAGGGCTCCGATTAGTGGGTGAGACGATCCAGGAACGTTTCCGCGCGGGATCAGAAAAATAAAAGCTCATTATTATTATAATTCGGTATTATTTTACCTGGCCCATTCATCTGACTGCAGGGTTACTCGGGCCTATCAGGCCTCGTAGTATGCATGCAAGTACTCCAGCACATACCTACTTCAGTGCCTCCTAAGTAGGCTCCCCGACAAGGCTCCCCACAAATCCGGTGCTTGAGGCAGAGCGGTTATCGCCCATTGATGCAGTTGCCCGAAACGAGCGCGTTGCACCCGCGTTCCTGCCAGAACCAAAACAGGCCTCGCGGGGATTCTTTGAATGCCATTTCCCCTCCACCATCACCAGAACCATCATACGTATTAGCACTGGCTTCGTCTTGAGCCCCCGGGCAGCCAGAAACTTCAAAAGATATCCATTTCAACTCTGTGAGGGCATTTGTTGCTTTGAATATTGAAACTAGAGCTGTTACCCCACTTGGTGATAGCCATCTAATGTTCTCTGGGGCGCCACCGACCATCTTGTGCACTCCATCGTTCATGGGAGCCCCACGATAGCCGTTATAGCTGTACAAAGGCCAAACCATTCACCAAGGCATGTCTGCACAACCTGGGCAACCACTTCAGACCTATGGCTTTCAGACCTCTGTCGATATTGCCCGCCAGCAGACGTACGATATAGCCCCATTGGCTGGAAGCAAGCGACCCCCGGACCCATCTGCAGGCAACGATCACAGGCTGGTGAGCGTAGGACATCCCACGAATGCTCCTGGCGCGGTTGGTCGGCCGGTAGATTTTATCCGCCCTTCGTTGACCCTTCCTAAGCCGCGCCTGGTCGCCAGTGACATCTATCCCGTTGCTGCTACGCTGCTTGAGCATAATGGTCAATCGCCAAATGCGCCCCCTACCGACCAGGAACTGGCACAGAACCCCCTTCTATCCTTGAAACACCCTGCCTATGGCCTGCCGCCTGCGCTGGTGTCTAACTTTGCTGAGGCTGGGCTCAACAGCATCTACCAGTGGCAGGCGTCATGCCTGCTAGCTCCAGGTCTCCTCAAGGGCGGCCGACACTTGGTCTACACAGCCCCCACGGGCGGAGGGAAGTCTCTGGTCGCCGATGTCCTCATGCTCAAGCGTGTCATTGAGAACCCCGGACGCAAGGCCATTCTCGTCCTTCCGTATGTTGCGTTGGTGCAGGAGAAGCTCAAGTGGCTCAGACGCATCGTACAGGATGTTGAGAAAAACATCCACGACGCTGAAGACCAAGCAGTTAATGTGAAACCATACCACCACCGTTGGAACAAACTGCAGCGATCGATTCGTGTCACCGGATACTTTGGTGGGAGCAGGACTGCCGCGTCTTGGGCAGACACGGACATAGCTGTCTGCACGATTGAGAAGGTGCGTTGCCTCGTTGACCATCGAGTAATGAATATCCTCTGAAAATTGTCATATAGGCCAATTCTTTGATCAACTCTGCCATTGAAGAATGCAGCATTGGGGACTTGGGAGTAGTCGTTCTGGATGAGCTACACATGCTCGATGATGAACATCGAGGGTATCTGTTGGAACTCATGGTCACCAAACTGCTCCTCCTGAGGCAGGATATTCAAATCATTGGCATGAGCGCTACGTTATCGGTATGATTGTAGGGCCGATGGAAGACTTGGGTATCGTCGGTCTGACGGATTTTAGAATACAGAGATGCTTGCCGAGTGGATGAATGCAGCCTACTTTGTCTCGACCTACCGGCCAGTCCCAATTGACGATTATCTTGTTTATGAGAACGCAATATATCCCGCGGCAACCTCGAGGCAGCTCTTCCAGACCATCACTAAGCTGAAGTCGATGACAAACACTTCTTTGATGGATAAGATGCCTCCTCATCGGATTATTCGTCCTTCGGCCTTTCGGGAGCTTGCAAACCTCACAACAAATGCGACAGTGGCCCTGGCTATTGACACAGCTGCCGCTGGATATGGCGCCTTGGTGTTCTGTGGCAGCCGGCAGATGTGCCAGCTTCAAGCAGCTGTGATAAGTGAAGCAATACCGGCTCCTTCAGAAAATACAGATGAGCTGAACAAACGACTGGATTTACTCGCCGATCTACGAAGTCTACCCAGCGGCTTGGACCCGGTCCTGGAAAACACGCTCGTAAGAGGCGTGGGGTTCCATCGTAAGTAGTCATTGCATTGTCTTGATGCACACGCTAAGCCATGGCTTTAGATGCAGGGATGACAACAGAAGAACGGGAATTGATCGCACAGGCTTACGACCAAGGGGTATTGAAGATTCTCATTGCCACATGCAGTCTGGCGGCTGGAGTCAACCTGCCCGCACGAAGGGTGATCATAAACGGAGCACGTATGGGCCGGGAACTCGTAGGGCCGGCAATGCTGTAAGGTGCCTCAACCGCACGTGGCGTGCCATGAGCTAATATTCGTGAAGGCGACAGATGTGCGGGCGAGCCGGTCGCAAAGGGAAAGATGAGGTGGGTGAAACGTACCTGATATGCGGGAACAGCGACCTACAAGCTGTCTGCGACCTCCTAGAAGCCGATATGCCCGCCATTGAAAGTTGTCTGGCCCCTGAGAAGAGGGGCCTCAAGAGGTGAGTCTCCGGTCAAATGCCGAGGGATGGCCAGTCACTCATGTTCCACTAGAGCCCTCTTGGAGGCTATTGCGACCGGGCTCGTCTCCGGTTATGATGCGATCAAGGAATACGTTCGATGTACCCTTCTTTACCTGACGGTGGATAAAAGGCTAGCTTACAGCATCATGGGCTCCGCACTCCAAGAATTGATCACCGAGGGACTTCTACGCCTCAATGATGACGAGTCATACTCTCCGACACAACTTGGACAAGCGGTGGTGGCTTCCGCGTTCGCGCCTGAAGATGGTCTCTTTGTTCACGAAGAGTTAAAACGAGCATTGCAAGCCTTCGTCATGGATGGTGATATGCACATATTTTACATGTTCACCCCCCTTCAGGCAGCCACCACCACCCCAATCGACTGGCTGATCTTTCGCGATCAATTGGATAATCTCGACGAAAGCGGGTTGCGTGCCTTGCAGTTTGTTGGTGTCCAGCCTGGCTTCGTAAATTCGATGTATGCCGAACTTCTGACTACCCCTTTTGTCAAACGTGAAAATGCTAATAAATCTGCAGGGCACAAAGCGGCGCGTCACTTAAAGAGAATAGCCCAGAACAGGTGAAGCAGGCTAGGATCTACCGCAGAGCCTATACGGCGTTTCAACTCCGGGATTTGAGTAATGAAGTGCCACTGTCGACCGTTGCCAGTCGCTACCGGATCCCGCGAGGAGCCGTCCAGACCCTGGCACAACAATGCCATGGCTTTGCTGCTGGCATCGTCAAGTTCTGCCAGCGAATGAATTGGGGCATGCTTGCAGCCGTCCTAGATCATATGCGAGATCGACTGGAGGCCGGGGCTCGCGCTGATCTGCTGGAAATGGCCCAGGTGACCTATGTGAAAGGATGGACTGCCAGGTTACTCCGAGAAAATGGATTCCGCAACCTGAGAGCATTGGCGGAGGCCAATGCGAAGGATCTGGTGCCTGTACTCAAGATGGTGTGACCAACTTTTACTGCCTTGTGCGATCGCACTGTGCTAACCGGAATGGCAGGTAAACCCCCGCAAGGCCCAGAAGAGCCAACTGCATCCAACGGAAGCCGAGCGATATGCCAAAAAGCTACTCGCCAAGGCAGAGGTCATTGTTGCCTCGGCAAACAAAGTCTGGGGTACGTCTGGCTGCGCTTCTTTGGTGTCCAAGTCTGGCATTGCTGACCCAGGCATATCAACTCGCAACAGAACGCGAGATGCAGATCGAATTGGACGAGTGAGAAATTTTGGAACGTTTTACGAGCTACTCTTGGACATTTTGGACTATGGGACCTCTTAGAATTAATAGACTTAGAAGTTTCCCGCGCAGGTTGCCCACAAGGCAACCTCACTGGACCTTTCACGTTCGTCGCACAATTCTCACGGCATGTCAATTAGATGGCCAAGCAAAAGACATACACAATCTATCTATACGCCATTCAGCGCGCTCTGTGCCGCGATCGGCTCGCCCTGGTCGACAAAATCCAGGAGAAGGAAATTGGGTAGTCGGTCATACATGGACTCGCACAGGTCGGACTGGGCTCCAATGCTGCCAGATCCTGACACGGCGTTGGTCTCGGGCGCACGCTCCCGATCGGGAATCAGGATGCCCAAGATGTCGACATCCAAGAAGTGGTTGACAATGTACATCCGCCCGGTGGCTGACGCACCGGCGGGCCGGTCAATGCTGCAGTTGGAGAAGGTAGCATCTGTCACGTCATAGGGCGTCTCGAAGAAGTAAGCAAACTCATCGAGGATGTACGGGACGGTCGAAGCGTCGGCGCCATAATCTGGAACGTCGGTCAAATTAGCCCCCCCCCCCCCCCCCCCAAAATGCGCCCGCATGGTTCTTGCTTACCTAGGAAAGCCACCAACCGCGTCCCATTCCCGATCAGCTCCCGTAGGGTTGGCCACGCATCTATGGCCAGGGTGCTCGGAGACGAACTCGGGACAAACGCATAATCTTTGAGCCCGGCGCTGGTGAAGACATCGCCGAACTGTGCCACCGGAAGACTGTCATCGTTTGTGAGGAGGAGGGTCACCACCTCATCTGGGTTGCTGTCCAGCCAGGTCTTGACTGTGGCCAGGTAGGATTCCAGGGTGCCTGCGTCCTCAAGCAGGCACGACGTATGGCAGAGAAGGATGGTGTCATCCACCAAGGACTTGTGGGTTTGACCCTGTAGGAACCGGATCCCTAGATCCAGCTGCCCGGTGACATTGAGATTCTGGTTATCGGAGAGGAGCAGGCCGACGAAAGGGCTGTCGTGAGCGCCAACTTGGGTGACATTGGAGTACTTGCGGTCGCAGTAGGCAGACTGGCCGTTGCAGGTTGACTGCGCAATGGCTGGCACGATGGATGCTATGCCTACCACCAGGCCAATGAGGATGGATGAGGGGAACATGTTCATGCACTAATGTTCCTGGTCTTGGTAGGGGGGGGGGGGGGGGGTACCGTAACGGGTAGAAAGGAAGCCGATGGGGAATGCCCCGGCTCTATTTATATCCTTGCCCCTGTGGCACGATCTCTAGTCCGGATCCCAGCTTCTGCCAAATTGACCGCACCAACCATTGATGATCAAATCAGCATTGTCCCGCCGAAGCCATCTCGATGCTTGTGACCTGCACGGGTGATGATGACGGGGAGTGTGATGGCTCCAGCTGGGACCCCAACAGCCGAACGAAGCAATGTGACGAGGATGATAGGGCCGCCGGGAGAGCGTCAATCGTCAATACTACCCTACAATTAGAAGAACGGGCCTAGCACTCTCAGTGCAGAACTAGTGGACAGTGCCCGTGCCCATTGCAATCCAATCAAACGGGGGTCTGAAAAGGAGAAGAAGCGTGGTTGGCTCGGAGCCCGGCGGTTGAATAGATTGGACGATCCTTGGTCTGGCTCTCTCGGGCACTAGACGCTTGATTAATGTTGGGGGCAGTCACTGACTGCAGATGGGATGGGGAGGTGGAATGACATCGGGAGATAGACGGCTGCCTCTATGCGGATTGATGGGAGAGAGAGAGGAGGGGGGGATCGGAGGGACTGTCACATGGGGTCCGTCACCATGCAGGTCAGAAGCTTGACGGCGAGGCATCGTGGCTGTAGTCTGTAGTCAGGACATGGTCGGCAAGTAGTAAGTAAGGGGCAGTCGGGGAAGGGACTACCACCCCCGTGATTCTGATTCTTAGTAGTACTGATTTTTGGGGAGGCGTTTCATGTTCGAACCCGAGAGATCCAGGGTTGGGGGCTGGGGAAGCTGCCTGAGGCATGCGCAGGGGGACTCTCCACTCCCCAGAGCCTCCACAGCCATCGATGCTTACATAGCCAGGATGTGGCTAAGTATGCGTCTATCCCAGCGATCAGGATGGTTGTTGGGCGGAGCATTCTTTGGGACCGACAATAATTGACGGCACCTCCGATGAGGCCGGTGGATTGGACCTCTCTCTCGGAACCGCCCACGTGGAATGGAATCGGTCATGTGTAGGGTTCGTATTGCTGCCGGTCGCTTGGCCAGGTTCCACGAAGGAGGGTTTGATGTCTCCTGTGTAGAGTGTCAATACCTCGTGTAGATACTATGTCGATAACGGCCTGGTAGATATACAACCGCCCTCAGGCATCCATCCATGGATGGCCCCATCCGGATTGGGCCTAGCAGCCATACCCGGTGGTTCTGGTACGGTACCATACTCGCCGGTGGGTATCTCCGGTATCTCTGCTGTTGGCTGGTCTCTCTTGTCTCTCTCTCCCATCCATCATCGCTCCTCCAGCTCATCACGGCCTCCTCTCCTCCCCAGGTGTCCTCCCTACCCGGTCCGCACCCCCGACCATCCACCCCGGTAGCTCGTGCTTCATCTTTTCGCCGTGTTGGTCGACCTGCGCCAGTGTTGCTATCGCCCTGAGCCTGACATCCACCCCCCCGTTGATCCCGGCCAGCCTCCACTTTTATTGCCCGTTCGAGCTTCGTGACATCCGGTTGTGAGACAGCCAGCCTCGTCATACAGCTCCAGTTCATCCCCCCCGTGACCATTGCTATTTAAGACGACGGTTGGAGCGATGGTCATTCGAACATCCTGCCGATGAGCTCCATGATCGAGACCAGTAATGACTGGGTACGAGAGGATGAGCTCGACTTGGGCCAGGAAGACGATGACCACTCCCCGCCCACCCGCAACGGCATCTCCGACCATGCCAATTCCCAGGAGCCGTCGCGCCATGGCTCAATGGCTTACTTTGAGGAGGAACTCCCCGGTCTAGCTAGCGATAACCATGCCTCGGGGAAGCCAATCCCGCCTGTTGACGCCGACACGACCGATCTCCCCTCGTCGCCGCGATCCGGGCAGCCCGGCGCTCCCGGTAGCGTCGACGAGACTCTTTCGACGCCGGATGATACTCCTTCTTTGCATGTTGGTTGCGACCGTGTTTGTTTCGCCCCCGACTCCCCGCTGATGAGAATAGGGCTCTCTTCTGTCGTCGCGAAGCAGCAGCGCGTTGGCCCTCCGGGGCTCTCCTCACCTCAGCCTCAGTCCCAGTCCCTCTCATCGCCCATTCGACCGTCGCTTTCAGTCCAGACTATCCTCCGCGTCGCCTGTTAGCTTCCGGCCATCGTCGCCGTTCCTAGCCCAACTTCACTCCCGAAAATCCTCCCTTACTAGTCACCTATCGCCGGGTACCGTGGACTCGGGCGCGGACACCCCTCTGGGCCCCTGGGATGTCGTGCAATGGACCAAACTGAGGAAGATCAACGGGCAAGCGTTTTCGGAAGTTGGAAAACGGAACTTTGGGTATCCCACCTGTATGGTCGTCTCGACGTCTATCGTGGTTGGCACGTCCAAGGGCATTATTCTGGTGTTTGACTACCAACAGAACCTGAAGACCATCGTTGGACTTGGGACAAAGGGTACGTCTGATCCTCCGCAGGGCTTAATTCTCTGGTGCTGACGCGCAATGTAGCTGTTGAATGTGGCGCGATCGCATCTCTCGCGCTTTCGGCGGATCATTCGACGGTTGCCGGGGGCCACACCTCGGGTGATATATTCACATGGGAGATATCGCGGTCAGCACGGCCATTCCTTCATATTCCCCCGATTCCCGCCAACCAGGTCGATGCTCGAACTTCCGATGGTCATATCTCGGGTGCGCCGGTCATCCATGTGGGCTTCCTGGGTACACGACGCACGGCACTTGTCTCTGCGGATAAGCGAGGAATGGCGTTCTCGCACCTGGCGACCCGGGGCATGGGCGCAATGGGACGGACGGTGAAGACCACCCGGATCTTGGGTCGCTATCCCCAGGTCTATGCGGAAGGAAGCCGGCCGCGAAAACCAAGTTCGATCATGGCCTTTTCGCCGCTCCCGCTCGGCAATGTCGACCAGCCAACCGACTCACTGGGTTTGGTGGCGATGCTCACCCCCTATCTCCTCGTCATTGTCTCGACTACGCCTATCGCGCAAACGCAGCACAAATCGCCCCGCCCAAAAGAAGTTACCGCTCATGGCGCCATGACTGGCGCCCTGGCCTGGTTTCCGGCCATCCGGCTCAAGGGCAAAGACTCCGAGATCTCCAAGACGAAGCTTGTGTATTGTTGGTCCAATGTGCTGACGGTAATGGACGTCTCGGAGGTGGAAACCGATGAGGCGCCGAGCCGGGATCGCCCTCCAAGCCTCGACTTCAGACCCCGGAGCAGATGGAAGGCCGATGAAGCGATCGTTGCTGTGCAGTGGCTGAGTCGCTCGGTGCTGGCGGTGCTGACAATCACACAGCAGTTGCTTATACTGGAGGATTACTCCATGCGCGTCACGGAAGCGGTGGATCTCCTCAACCGGCACATCTACCACGTGGATCTGTTCTCCGCTCAGTTGCATAGCTTAGTGGAGCAGTTCAATGAAGAGGACACTTCGATGCACGGTGTGGTGGCAGATGCCTTTTACATGAGCTTCCGCTCCTACAAAGGGCGCCTCTTTCTCTTGGGCTTCAATGAAATGCTGATTGGAGGTCTCTCGAACTGGGCGGATCGGTTGCTGGCCCTCATGGAAGCCGGTGACTTCATCGGTGCGATCCAGCTGGCGACATCGTATTATCAGGGTAGTGCGGAGAAGCTGACCATCGGCCTTCCGGAAGAGGACGCGTTGAGGCAGCCTCTTGTTCGGGACAAGCTCCTGGAGATGATCTCGGCTTCACTGAAGTATGCCTTTGGGCGCAATGCGGAAGCGAACAACGGCCGGCTGGGGAATGGACAGCTTGAGAAGCTGGCCGAGGTGTCCATCTCGGCCTGCGTCGGCATGTCCGAGGAGGACTTTATCTGGGACGAGGTGTTTAACTGGTACGATGAAAGTGGTTTACCGGGGATCTTCCTTGATGCGCTCGAACCGTATATCGTGGAGGGAACGGTCCGGTCCCTTCCTCCGACGGCGGTAAAAGCACTCATCAACCACTTTGCGACGAACCACAGTGCCAGCCGACTGGAGGAGATCATCTGTCTGCTGGACACCGCTACGATGGACATTGACCAAACGACTACACTATGTAAGCACCACAACTTGTACGACGCATTTATCTACGTTTGGAATCGCTGCCTGGGAGACTACGTGGGCCCGTTACAGGAGCTCTTGCAGCTCATTCCCACCCCCGAGGCGCTCGTCAACGGGGACTCGGTGGATGGGCTCAAGCGATACACCAATGCGATGAAGATGTTCCCGTATCTCTCCTTCGCCCTCACCGGCCGTATCTATCCGACGGGGGTAGACATGGATGACACCGAGGCGACCCGAGCCAAGGCGACCCTGTATGATTATTTGTTTTCCGGGAAGCCATCCGGCACCAAGCCCGGGGCTCAATTTCAGCCCGGCGGGTCGTTTCCAGATCTTCAGGCTATGCTGCGATTCGACCCGTCGAGCTTTATGAGCATGATGAATGAGGCGTTCGAGGACAGTTTTCTGAACGAGCAGGAACTCGACGAGACCCCTTTCCGGGGGGTGTCCATCAACCGACAATATTTGATTAGCATTCTGCTACAGGTCATGACCCAGTCTTTCGATGCATCCGATACGATTTATCTAGACATGTTCCTTGCACGCAACCTTCCCAAATACCCCCAATACATCCTCCTTTCCGGCAGCACGCTCCACCAGGTCTTGGAGCGGCTGTGCCGATACCCTAACCTGGACATGGCCGACGATTGCGAGCTGAGCGCGGAATACCTGCTATCCTTCTACCATCCCCCCAACGTCCAGGCAATGATTCCACTCTACAAGGAAGCCCGCTTTTTCCGCATCCTGAAGTCCACCTATCGCTCCGAAAAGCAGTATCCGGAGCTGGTGCTCACGTACCTCGAAGACCCGAATGAGCAGGATGCCATCTTCACATGTTTACAAGACTGCCTTCGTCCTGGCTCCGGCCTGGGTAAGAAGCAGCGGCGCGATGTCGTCGACGTGGTCAAAGAGCATGCTGGCCAGCTGGCCGCGATCGATGTGGAGAAGGCGGCCCAGACGATGCACGGATTCGCTCCGGAGACCCACGAGACCTTCCTCAAGGTGTTGAAAGATGACCCCTATCGGCAGTATCAGTACTTGGCCGTGGTGGTTGGCGTTTCCATCCAGTCTGTGGCGGAGGGCCGCCAGGCCAAGCCCATCGAGAACTGGATGGTCGAACGGTACGTGCAGCTGCTCTGCAAGTATAACCCGTCCCGCGTGGCCGACTTTGTAGATGATCTACGAGTCGGGGACGTTCGGTTGGAGGAGCTACTGCCGTCGATGGAGGAGAGTGGTGTCGTGGACGCCGCCGTGATCCTGCTGGCTCGACAAGGCCAAGTCCGGGCCGCGATGGACCGTCTCATTGCCCATCTGGGGACCCTCGAGTCCGGCCTGGTGGGTATCCTGCGAAACATGCACGACAGCCCGGACTCGGTCAGTACGACCGAGGCCATTGACCACCTCGTTGAGTCCCTGGACAAGTATACCCGGGTGGGAATCTGGCTTTGCCAGGGGCAGAGCAAGACAGCCAAGAACTCCCGCGCCGTGGAACGGAATGGCACGGGCAAGGGCGCTCTTGAGCAGCCTCTCTCGTTCGACGAAAGCCTGTGGCTCGACTTGATCGAGGCGATCGTGCGGACGGCCAGCAGCGTTTTTGGGCTGGTGCAGCAAGAACCTGCAGCGGTCCCGGTGACCCCGGGGACGGGCCACTTGGTGTCGGCCTTCCGCGCCCTGGTGCAGCAGGTGTTCACGTCGCTGCTGTCCAGCACGGTGCGGGTGGGAGGATCGTCGACCAGCGAGCGTAGCGATGTCGGCTTCCTGCGGATCTTGCGCGCATTCCTCACGCGGGCGGCCAGCTGGTCTCCGTCGCTCCTGGAGCTGCGGGCGGTGATGGGGTCGATATTCTCCGCGTACACGTACGAGAAGTCCCTCCTGGCGCTGGCCAACGGAATGCTGGACCGGGACCTGTTTGTGCATGTGGACGAGGTGACGCGGCTGCGGCAGCGAGGATGGCGACCACGGGGGCAGCTGTGCGAGATCTGCCGGCAGCGCATCTGGGGACCTGGGGTTGGCCCCCAGTTCTGGCAGGCGTGGGAGCAGAAGCAGGCGGAGACCCACGAGCAGCGTCTCCGGAGACGAGTGCAGGAGCAAAATGACCCGGCGACCGCGCGGGGGAAGGGCAAGGCGGCCGATGCAGGTCAGGCGCTCCCTCTGATGGATGGGCATGCGGCCCCGGCGGATGGGGTGGTCGCGAATGGGGAGGGCGCTGCCGGGCCTGGAGGACCGGTCGTGGTGTTCTCCTGTCGACATCTATACCATCGGCGGTGTCTCGTCGAGGTGGACTCGTCGCGTGCGGCCGGGCGGCCGGCGCATCCGCCGCACCAGCACCAGCACCAAGCTCATGGTGGCGCGTTCCCTGGGGGAGGAGTATCGGAGTGGGAGGAGTTGACGTGCCCTATCTGTCCTGTACATAATGAGCCCGCGATGGCAGCGTGATGACATGGTTGTTCTAATAGCATTACTTCATTTTTTCTTTTTTTTTCTTTATCTCTAGCTATCGGGTGACGGCCAGCGCAATCTCCCGCTGACTGTCTGTCAGCCTCAAGGATGCCTCGATGAGGAAATGGGAGAGGAGGGCATAGATTAAACTTGGAGTGCAGCATTCCTGGCCTGCAAGCAGCGGGGGAGTCATCTGCACGGCGCATCCTGGCGCTCCCTCGGGCTCCTGATTGGATCCCGGATTCGCCGCGTGGTCTGCCCTAATTGACCTAATGCGGGCACCCCGATCCTTCCAATCTCGGGGCAGCTCCTCATCGAGACGCCCTGAAGACTGAAGATTGTGCACAGCCTTGTCGGATTGGCCAGCCCGAGGTCCCCCCCCTGAACCCGTGGAATGAGGCCGATGCCCCGATCGTCGCTGTCACTGGCGGATGTTCTGCGCAGCCCGTTTCCGTGCCCTGAACTCGGCGATAACGGCCGCGCATCGCATGGGCCTCGCATCTGCCCCGACGGCCCTTCACGGCGTCCGACTGGTCTTGCGCCCAGGTCCGGTGGGCTCATCATAGTGGGCGCCACCATCACTAGCCAGTGCTAAAGCTTTTGCCCGGCCCCTGTCTCTGCAGCCCAGCTCCTCCGTACGCGCCTATATAAACCTGCACACGGCCATGTCTCGACGAATTCAGTCACAGTCGTCGTCGACAACATTCCTTTGCTCAACGTCGTACGCCTCACGGCGCAATTGTCCCCTCCGTTCCTTTGAGTCTCGCCAGAGCTAAATCTACTTTTACACTCCTTCACGAACCCCGTTGCGGAGGTATAAGTCTAGCTGGTCTACTCCTCCATCGCTCCTTTAGCAACCAGAATCTCCATCACCATGCGCACCACCGCGACACTCCTTTCGGCCGTGGGCCTCACGGCGCAGCTCAGCTCTGCCGCCTATACGCTTCAGGACGACTACTCGCTCTCTTCATTCTTCGATCGCTTCACATTCTACACCGGCACGGACCCCACTGCCGGCTTCGTCGACTATGTCGACGAGACCACCGCCGAGGCCAACGGCCTGGTCAACACCTCCAGCAGCTCTGTCTACATGGGTGTCGACCACACCAACGTGGCCAGCAGCAGTGGCCGCCAAAGTGTGCGCATCGCCAGCGACACCACCTACACCCATGGCCTCTTCATCCTCGACCTTGCCCACATGCCCGGCGGCATCTGTGGCACCTGGCCTGCCTTGTAAGCTGCCCCCCCTCCCATCCCCGTCTCTACTCACACCCTAACACCGCACAACTAGCTGGCTCCTCGGCTCCGACTGGCCCAACAACGGCGAGATCGATATCATCGAGGGCGTCAACCAGCAAACCACCAACGACATGACCCTGCACACCAGCGACGGCTGCACCATCGACAACTCAGGCTTCACCGGCACCCTGACCACCGACAATTGCTACGTCGACGCCGCCGGACAATCCAGCAACGCTGGCTGCGGCATCACCGACCCGTCGACCGAGTCCTACGGCACCGGCTTCAACGCCAACGGCGGCGGTGTCTTTGCCACCGAATGGACCTCCTCCGTCATCAGCATCTACTTCTTCCCCCGGGGCAGCATCCCCTCCGACATTACAAGTGGCAGCCCTGACCCGTCGACCTGGGGAACCCCGGTCGCCTCCTTCGCCGGTAGCTGTGACATTGATGAGCATTTCACCGGAATGCAAATTGTACCCCCCCCCTCCCATCCCCCTCTCTAAACACAATGTTAATAAATGATTAGATCTTCGATACCACCTTCTGCGGCGACTGGGCCGGCAACGTCTGGAGCACCGGTAGCTGCGCCTCCGCCGCCAGCACCTGCAGCGACTACGTCGCCAACAACCCCTCCGCTTTCACCGACGCCTACTGGACCGTCAACTCCCTCCAGGTGTACCAGGACCAGGCTAGCTCGACTACCAATTCTGCTGTCGCTGCTGCTTCTGCTTCTGGTTCTGCTTCTTCGAATACCACCGTCCACAAGGGTCACCATGTCCCTAGCCCGTCGTTTGTGCGGAGAGCGAGAAGAGAGCTCAGGGAGAGGGGCATGGGGATGCATGTTTGAGTGATGTTGGTTTGATTTGATGTGGATAGGTGGCATATTGGATCTTTGGTATATGCGTCTCTCGTTCTGGGCGATTTGATTTGATTTGATTGTTTGGATGGGGGTTGTTGGGTGGATATGAAGGATACAATCCGGTTATAGGTAAGGTATAGATATATAGGTACTTGGTTTTTATACCCATCGCTCGTTTTGAAGAAGCGGAGCCAGAAGAAGAAGGACAAATACAGTTTGTTTATTTGTTTGTTGAATAATCCCGCATATCTTGTCAGATTTAAGTTCTCAACTGGATGGATCAAAAGAGATATATGTAAATCTTTCGGTCATAGGAGTAAGTTACTAGCATGGTGGATGGATGGATACATCTCAATATTTCTTTCATTCAGAAGTATTATTTGTTGGTATAATCATGTGTGGGTGGGTGGGGTAGTAAGGCATGTATTGTGATCAATTGGGTAAGAGTTATGTAGAGCCAAAAAGAAAAAAAAAAAAAATTGAAAGGAAAGAAGGAAGGAAGGAAGGAAAGGAGAGAGTAAGGACATATAGCCTGATAGCGAATAAATTTTATAAAGATAGAGAGATAGAGATAGAGGGGAAAAAGGGAGAAAAAAGGTGGGAATTTTATCGACCTAGTAGTATGTAGGTGGCAACCCCCAAAAACGAGAGAGAGAGAGAGGGAGAGGATAATAGTAAGAAAAAAAAAACTAATTTAGTATAGTTTCTTACAGACCATATCTCTCTCAATCTTCATCAAACTCAGCATAAAGCCACGGATGCTGAAGTAATTCTTTTGCGGTACTTCGTTCTTCGGGGAGCCATTTGATCATTCTTTGGACGAAGTCGATGAACATCTGTTTATCGTCATGGTGTAAGTTGCATATTGTATTTTTGAAGGTGAAGGTTGAGGATGGGGTAATGATGGATGGGTTTTTGAATTCGCCTATAGTGAATGAAGTAAATTAGCGGATTTGTTGAATCCTGACTGAATCTGACAAGGACAATAAAATAGACGCACCGTTAGATTTGTAAAAGAGATCAGTCCTTGTTCCTTTCTCTAACAGTTCCTTTGGAGGTGGGCCCAATAATGCAGAGATATACGCCAGATGCGTAGGTTCATCATATTCTTGGACTTGGAGGGGATCGACCTCCTTGAATAGCTTTTTGCCTTCGAGAAGATCCCATAACTGACAAAAAAAATATTAGCTCTGATGTGGTGGTGGTAATATAGCTCAGGACATACCATGACCCCTAAGCTCCAGATATCGGCGCTGTACGAATACCCTCCATCCAGGATAACCTCTGGGGCTCGATATATCTCCGCCTGGATACACCCTTTGTTTGGCATGTCCCCGCGAACGGCCAAATCAAAGTCAGTGATTTGGATGATTCCCGTGGTCTTTTGGGAAATGCCAAAGTTGTTCCGAGAGAGGTATATTGTGCGGCCATCGGAGCATTCTTTCTGCGGCAGAGGATGTTCATGTTCATCTCGAGCAGAGGCCTCCAAAATCGATGGATCCTCCACTTTAATCATGATGTTGTCCGGTTTCAGATCTGCGATTGATTAGGCTGGCATTTTGGCAGTTGATGAGGAGTCAGAAGAAGACGGACCGGTATGAATAACCTGACACTCGGAGTGGAGATAGTCAAGTCCATGAAGGATCATTTGGAGCAATATCTTCAGCACGTCTGACGGAATCACATCGCCGATAAATCTTTCACGGTAGATCCAGAGAGGTTCTCGCAAAGGTTCAAAGACCAGACTGAGATGCTTGGACAATCCATGTTCTATAGTAAATGAATCGAGAGGCCGTCGGATGAATCCCCACCCCTTGTGCCGGGGATTGACTTCCGAGATGTGTCTAAGGATGTCTAGTTCAGCTTGAGCGGCGTTCTCTCGGGAATGATGAGCGCTGGCATTTATTTTGAGCGCCACATATTTCTCTCTTGACCAGCGCCATCTAGATGGGGAATTAGCCGATGCCACTCGACATGCGTCGGTAGCACGTGGGGAACAGACTGGTCAAGATCCCGAGCGAGCCAGATCGTCGAGCTACTGCCATAACCGAGTTTGGTTGCGAGCTGATACCGGTCTTTCAAGACTTCCCCCAGATGTGCGGGATAGAACCGCGCAGGGTCATAGTATGGCGTCCGTTCTTCCTCGATGGCTTCGTTCACCGGAAGTTTGGGAGCGACCGCCGCGGACAATGGCCAAGGGCGATGCTTGAGGGCCCAGAGCTGAGGCATGAGTCGAGTTCGGGAGGCTGCCATCAGCTGCCATCGAATCGGGAGGGGTCTAATAATCCCAGGAGGAGGATGAGCAGGAGAAATTGGAAGACAGGAAGGAGTGCGGGATGCAGATGGGGATCACGTGACTCTCATCGGAACCATCCACTCGTTCGATTATTGATGGTCCAACCTCATCTTCGCTCAGGATAGTAGTGGTGGTACTGTGTAAACTGTAAAGCAGTTGCCAGCCGCCTGTGCCATCGGTATAGAAAGCAGCCCCCCCACTGTGGAGAAGAGACGCCGTCCCCTCGGAGACGGATGAAGTTTACACGCCGGAAAATACCAGGTAATCTACGTAACACAATACACAATACACCCATCCATAGCCAGCGTGCACTGTTCCCTTGGATATGCTCATCTGATTGGCCTTAGCGGCGAGATCATGTCCTTTGTCACCCTACAGCTGCTATCACTCTCAAGGGATTGGTTGGCAAGTGTCCCTCCTATGCACGGTCGACCAGACCATCTTTCACCCTAAATTGCGCATGGAGGTAGATAGAGCAATGGCATACATGCATGCATGGCCACATAAAAGGCGCCTGATTCCCAACCGGAGTTCGTATTCTGTTCTCCATCAATGCAACCATTGCCAACTGTATATCAAGTATCCAAGATGGGTATGGCCAAAATTCTCGATAGGCATATCCCCTTCTTGTCGGCCCAAGATCACTATGATGAGTGCTCGGCTCACCATGCCTAGAAGACAAGACATCCCTGGCTATATTCGCACCCCCTCTTATCCCAACGGTACTGACCATAGCAACCAGCCACCACCATCCGCCGCGCCTTCTCTTCTGCTACCAGAGCCCTCATCGAATTTATCTGGGAGGGAACCAAATCCCACCCCAAATACGAGGACCTTCTGAAGGAAAAGATAAAGAAAAATCAAAAGTTGTCTGGAGTCGACAAGGTCAAATTTGCGTGTGTGGCCCTCTGTCTTTGTTTTTTTATGGAGGCATGTATCATCCATTGACAATCTAGTAGGGGAGATCCTCATACATCGGACAAGGACAAAGAGCTGCGCGCTTCCGGTCAGATCTTTCAAGGCCAGGCTCGTCTTACTTCAGTCCATGTCTATGCGAACGGGACGGTGGAATATTCTAAAACGAGTTTCAATAGCGCGCAGGAATGAGTTGGGTGGGGATAACTCGTGGTGTGGTATTCCTGCATTGCATTTGGTTTGGGATTTTTTTTCTTTTTTTGGGGGGGGGGGGGGGTGGAAGAGTGACTTAGGATTTAGCATCTTCTAGTTTTCCCCAGACTGACAGAAATAGAGAAAGATTTCAAATGCTCAATCAACAGACCGTTTAGCACGTAGCATGTGTAGGAGATACGCGTTCAATTGTGGGCTGTAGAAGATGCCATGAAAATATGTAACTAGCAAAATATAAGAATAAGAATAATAATAATATAATAACGACAATAGCATTCGAGGGCATCTCCCACTTGGGGTTTCATTCTCTAGTCCCTTTTCTCTTCTTTCTTTCTTTTTTGGGTCTCGGATGGAAGTCTGATCATCTTCCGATTACGAACTGGGTTATAAGAGGTGGGATCTGGTCCATATGCATATGCATGAGAACAATGACTGCCTCGTGGGAATTCCATTTATCAACCCAAAGAAAGCAACGGATTAACGGATAGTGATAACAAGAACAGATAAATTGGTCATTTGGGGCCACGGATCCAGCCGCAGTTCCTTCGCAGGACAGAAATTGGACATTCTCATATTTGTCGATACTATCAACGGTTTGGATATAAAAAAGGGGTGGTCAGAGATTACGTGATGGGCATAAACGGCATTTTACATTATACATCCGTGGGTAGGATTACAGGGCTCACTGCACTAGTCGATACCCCAGCAGATCTCGCTGGTCATCGGTTAATCGTCCCCATTCGAGCAGTAATCGGAAAAAGTAGATCTCCATGTCTTCCTTGCGGAGGGCCTGCTGGGCCCATTTGCGCCCCTCCTCCGCAATCCATTCGCCTTCGATGTCGTGCGGCGGGATGGTGACTGTTCGGGGGATTCCATCTACGGTGAGGGTGGTGTCGACGCCGGCGAAATAGGCCAGCGTGCTCCAAAGCCCGTGGAGTCGGAGGTCGATCGGCACAAAGTGCAGCCACGGGGTGATGCGCGAGTCGAACCACTGTCGGAACAGGCCCGTCTTGAACGGGAGACTGTGGCTCTGCATGAAGGGTAGGAATCGGCCGCTGAAGCCTGCGCCGTCCGAGTCGAAGAGGTATCGGTGTTGCCAGTGGGATTGGAAGTCGACCCGGGAGGCCGGGCCGAGTTCTTTGCGCTGGTTGTTGCAGTCTGGTTGGCGGCAGCGGACAATCGGGTCGATGACGTTGACCGTCGTGTCAAGATGCAGGATGTCGGACGGGACGCGGCCGTCGAGGATTTCGTAGTGGTAAGTGTCGGTTTCGTTGGTCGGGAGAAAGACCGAGACCTTGTTCAAGGTGTTGTTGTTCACGAGGTGGGCGAGGCGCTGGCGCGGCATGCCTCGCCATTCGCCGTGCTGGCTGGTTCCCTCAGAAGTGCTACCGATCCAGAAGAGAGTGTTGGCCTTCTCCGTGTAGTCGGCGTCCGGATTCTCGGGCGAGGGCTTGTATTCGATCTTGTCGATGTAGTTCCACGGGCTAGGAAAGATGATGTCGTTGAAGCCCGCAATCGCGCTCTGGCTGAAGACGGGGGTCAAGTCTTGCGTAACTTTAAACGAGGCAGGAGAGAGGAAGAACCCGTGCACAGAGGCGAGATCTGGCTGGTGGCAGATGTCGGTGGCAGCAGCCCAGTCCGACGGAAAGCCCCCCAATGAGTGAGGGCGCACGCAGCTCAGGCAGAGGTGTTTCCGGTCCCAGATGCGCTGGGTGCGGGCTTTCGAGGACCGCGGGCAGGTCGAGCCTACGTAGCGATCAAAAATGTGCTTGAAGGAGTTGTCAACAAACGGCGTCTCTTTCGTCTGGTCGGCGGGCTCGATCGGTCCCCATTGGCCACCGCGGTCCGCCGACCACTCGGTCTGAATACTGTCCTCGGGGGGTAAGCCGGAAGACTTCGCCTGGTGTCGCAGGACCGATATCTTTTCCCAGGGAACCGCAACCCGAGGCTCATCGTTCAGGTTGAAAGCGAGGTCCATGTCGGGAAGGTGTTCGGCGAATTTCTCGACCATCTTGGCGGCACTAATCACCATCCACGCATGGGTGGGCTTGATCCCCTCCTGAACTCGAGCCTTGCCGTTGCGAATGCTGATCGCGCCGATCTCGTTGTAAGGGTTCGTGGCCAGCTTCTGCGTCAATTCCCGGATCTGCGCTGGTGGCAATGCACGGAAGGGCAGGAGGTCCGCGTAGATTTGGTCGAACTCGTCGATGACAAGGGAAGATCGGCTGACAGCATATTCGTACCATTTGTCAAAGTTCCTGATTCGAGTCAGCCCCGGCTAGATGAATGCTATTTAAGACGCAACGCACGGCGGTGGATGTTGGTTATATTGGGCTCGGTAATGCCTGACAGCATCGGCAAGGCCTTGGCTACTGTTGGCCCGTGTAAGCCATTGATCGTGATGTTGTCTGCCCTCGTACACAAGCAGATCGATAGGATGCAGGTGGGCCGCGCTATGTTGTTGAACAACCAGAATGAGACCGATTCCAGACAGTATAGCGAACACAATTCGCATGCCGAGGTTGAACCGGTATAGAAATTGTGGCTCCTCCTCTGAAGCCGTTCGAGCGTAAAGAAACGATAACCCCCCGATGAAGCTGAAAAAGAGAGCAGCGAAAGCGCGGGAGGCGAGAATCAATGGAAATGGCTGCTGTCCGTTGAATAGAGCCGATGCCCACGTAAAGTAGAGCGAGATGAAACTCGCCAACACAGCCAACCCAGCAATACCGTAATATGGGATCTGAGCAGTCAGCGTCTGCCTAAAAGGATAGTTTAGTGGACCTACCAGTTGAGAGGCTGACACGATCACACATGCCACCAGCACTCCTTGGCCCACAGCACTGTGCAAATATTGCGCGCTGACGAAGCCATCCTCATTGTAAGAGCTAGCTGCAAGAGCGACCACAATGATTGTATAGAACACAGCAACTCCCTTTTCACGGTTAGATCCTACCACCCGAAGTGTTGTATAGACGCACCAGTAGACTATAGGCCCAGGAAACCAAGCCCTGTTTTCTTCTGTTGTCCCCCGACCGGACTCCTTCGCTGGCCAATTCAGCTGCACCTATCAAGATCAAGGAGTCGAAAATGACAGCCAGGATCCTGAAAGCGCGCAGGCGCGCGGATTGGCCCGATGTGATAGGGCAGATGTAAGTGGACTGCAAGCCATCCCCAAAAGTTGTAGTGATGTAGCCGCTTGTCAGGAGAAAGAATGCCGGTATGACATATCTCCAGCGGCTCCGAAAGAGGAAAGAATGCACGCGACTAGCAAAGGTGACTATCGCCCGGAGGTGCGCATTTTGCGGGGATTCAGGGGCGGTCCATCTCTGAATCGGTCGGCTGCGTTGGTTTCGCCAGTAATCGTAAAGGGCCATGAAGAAGGGGATTGAATACTGGACCGGAGAATCTGGTCAGCGCTGTCAGGTGGATATCGGTCCGTTGGGCACTTACTGCAGATCCATCCGGCGCGCATTCGATTTTGGCAGTTATTTCGCGATACAAAGCAATCCGGATGCATCCAAGCAGCGAAAGTAAACCTATTTTGACCCATCGCGCCGAGTTGCGCGGGCGGGTGAGGGTAAGACTGCTGTTGCTGTCCAAGCTGACGGGCGAGAATGGTTCTTCGAGGGATTGATCCCGTTCGGTGAGTGGGATGGCGGAATATTTCGGTGTGGAAGAGGCGATCTTGGGCATGCGATGTATGAAACGGCTCAGTATCAACAGAGAGGTCCCCGCAAAGAAGCAGGCCAATGCGGCAGTGTTGAGAGGATGATCTAGAAGGATATTTGTTAGCCACACGTGAAATTCTTCCGACCATGCATTGACCGGCCAGATTAATAGGCTTACCAAAAGCGAAGGTGGTATTGTAAGATGTCGAGATAAATGTGCAGCTGAAGAGAAACACCCTGCGCCTGTCAGAACCAACACTATACTTCCGTATTGTTATACTCACCCCACCGAGGCCTTGAGGCCCGTCTCAGCAGAAAAGTGTACCATATCGACGAAAGAATGTTATATGCCTGCAGCGCTGGTAGCCATCATCGGATGGACGTCATTCACATGGTGCGCGCACAGGAAATCCTGGCGCAAGAAGAAAGATCCGCAAGGGAGCCGGCAACTTGGGTGCCTGAATGGGATTCCGCGCCGGTGGAGACGTCAACGGTCAGCCCAGGGGCGCCAGGGGAAACGGTGTCAAAGACTCAAAAGAATGCGCGACAGGACGGGGGGGACTGGGCGAGACAAAGGACAACAACAAAAGGCCGCCAGGATCATCTAGCGAATTGCGACTCTGGGCCAGGATTGCCCGGATTGCGTCAACGAAGGGGTCTGGCCCACGGCTCGCGCCCCTCGGGGGCCATCCTCATTCCCCCGACGGGATGCCTGCCCGGGGAGCTTGGGCCGCCCGCCTGCACTGCCCATCCCGGCTGGCGAGCACGTCAGCAGCCATCGGGAGACCATCAAATGATAGCCGGTGAAGTGTTAACTGTCAAGCGGACCGTCTGACCATAGGTGACCATACTAACCATCCACCATCTGGCATCGAATGAGTGGCCAGGAGCCGTGGAGTCGGGAGAAGGGCTGAAGGGCAGGAATGGCAGGGTGGCAGATGCAACTAGCGTCAGGGTCCAAGCATCGATCTGCAGGCTGTCCAACAGTCCACCCGCTCCCCGTTGATCCCCCCAATTCAGGTAGCCTCCCCTCCCGTGTGCCCCTCCAGATGGCATCATCACTCTCGAGTCCTTGGAACCGGGATGCCATGTCACCCAGTCAACATCGACATGTCTGGGTGATCTGGTGGGTTGTATCAGAGCAGCCGTGAACGTGGAGAACTCCGTGGGGACAGCCTGAGACAGCTGGTTCTGATTTGGGAATGGCGCGTTACAGTGGGTGCCAATCAGGATGCCTTGCCAGTCATGTATACGAATACACCGCACTACTTATGCATCTTAACAGACTTGATCGGAAATGATGGAAGAGAGAGAAAAAGAAACCCTGGAAAACAAAGAACATCAGGGATCTTCCCATGTGAGCAATTGCGTTCCTTACCCGCCAGGCTGGTCCATTGGAATTTCATACGGAGCACTCGCGGATAATTACAGCAAACCAGTAACTTTATAAGACATTCGATACTCCTTCCAGTAGTGGTCCAGAAACTAAGAGATATCCGATGTAACCTCAATTTCGCTTCATTTAATAGCATCACGTGATGAAAGCACGATCAGGAACCAACCAGTTGGTTAAGTTTGTGGATGCCTCAGGCGTCAAAAAGGCGGTGCCCATTCCGGAAGCGGTCTCAAGAGGCAGTTCCATCTCCGCGATAACTTTTTTTTTTGTCGGCGTCGCAGCATCGCAAAGCCATCGGCAGTGTGAGTCTCAGTTCCCTACCTGGCCACCTGTTTCTTCCGTCTATCGAGGACCTGATCCGTGTCTCCCTGGATCAGTGATTACGTGGTGTTCTGTATAACTACTGCGACCCCGTAATTCGTGGTCCCCGCAGCCGTCAACGAATTTTCGTTGCGGGCCATCAAGACTATCATCCGAGTCGTCCCCTCTCCAGGGTCACAGGAAAAACACCTTGAGCAAAATGCCCCGCAAAGCTATCGACGCCCGTATCCCCGCCCTCATCCGAAATGGCGTGCAGGAAAAGAAGCGTAGCTTCTTCGTCGTCGTCGGCGACCGCGCCAAGGATGTCATCGTCAACCTGCACTACATCATGTCGAGCGTCGACGTTAAGCAGAACAAGTCCGTTCTGTGGGCCTACAAGAAGGATCTCCTGGGATTCACGAGTCACCGGAAGAAGCGCGAGGCGAAGATCAAGAAGGAGGTGAAGCGCGGCATCAGAGAACCGAACCAGGAGGATCCCTTCGAGCTGTTCATCACCCTCAACCAGATCCGTTACGTCTACTACAAGGAGACGGAGAAGATTCTCGGTAACACCTACGGCATGTGCGTTCTCCAGGACTTCGAAGCCATGACCCCGAACCTGCTTGCCCGGACCATCGAGACCGTCGAAGGAGGTGGTATCGTCTTGCTGCTGTTGAAGGGCATGAACAGCTTGAAACAGCTGTACACCCTGTCGATGGATATCCACTCCAGATACCGCACCGAAGCCCACGACGATGTCACCGCCAGATTCAACGAGCGTTTCATCCTGTCCCTCGGTAGCTGCGATTCCTGCTTGGTCGTAGATGACGAACTGAACGTCCTGCCCATTTCCGGAGGAAAGAACGTGAAGCCGCTGCCTCCCCCGGAGTCGACCGATGAGACCACCTCTGGCACAAAGAAGGAGCTGAAGGAGATCAAGGAGAGCTTGGCGGAGTCCCAGCCCGTGGGACCTTTGATCAGCCTGGCTCGCACGGTCGATCAAGCGAAGGCTCTTCTTACCTTTGTCGATGCCATTGCCGAGAAGACGCTGAGAAGCACCGTCGCTTTGACTGCTGCCAGAGGTCGCGGTAAGTCCGCAGCTCTTGGTGTCGCCATCGCGGCCGCTGTGGCGCACGGTTACAGCAACATCTTCATCACCTCCCCCAGCCCCGAGAACTTGAAGACCCTCTTCGAGTTCGTATTCAAGGGGTTTGATGCCCTGGGCTACCTCGACCATGTCGACTACAGCATCCTTCAATCGACAAACCCAGACTTCAACAAGGCCATCGTCCGTGTCAACATCCATCGCCAGCACCGCCAGACGATCCAGTACATCCAGCCCCAGGATGCCCATGTCCTGGGTCAGGCCGAGCTGCTGGTTATTGATGAAGCCGCCGCCATCCCTCTGCCTCTGGTCCGCAAGCTGATGGGGCCGTACCTGGTCTTCATGGCGTCCACCATCAACGGTTACGAAGGAACGGGCCGGTCCCTGTCCCTGAAGCTGATCCAGCAGCTTCGCGAGCAGTCCAGAGGAGGCGTGAAGGCCAACGGCCAGGAGGATGTCGACGTCGCTGATCGTGCCACGGGCAAGGCAGCCAAGAACACCGACAAGAGCCTGGCCGGCAGGTCCCTGAGAGAAATCACCCTCTCCGAACCCATCAGATACGCTCCCGGTGACTCGGTCGAGAAGTGGTTGAACAAGGTTCTCTGTCTGGACGCGACCTTGCCCAAGTCTCGCATGAACACCCAGGGCACCCCCCACCCGTCGCAGTGTCAATTGCTCCAGGTCAACCGTGATACCCTGTTCTCCTTCCACCCTGTTTCCGAAAAGTTTCTGCAGCAAATGATGGCTCTTTACGTTGCCAGTCATTACAAGAATACCCCTAATGATCTCCAGCTCATGAGCGATGCGCCCGCGCATCAACTGTTCGTTCTCGTCCCTCCGATTGATGAAGAAGCCACCAAGCTCCCCGAGCCTCTCTGTGTCATCCAGGTTGCGCTGGAAGGTCGCATCAGCAGACAGAGCGTCCTCAACAGCCTGAGCCGTGGTCAGCGGGCGGGCGGAGACCTGATTCCCTGGCTGGTCAGCCAGCAATACCAGGACGAGGACTTTGCCGGACTT
Organism: Aspergillus sclerotiicarbonarius CBS 121057; assembly: GCA_003184635.1. Taxonomy (NCBI): domain Eukaryota; kingdom Fungi; phylum Ascomycota; class Eurotiomycetes; order Eurotiales; family Aspergillaceae; genus Aspergillus; species Aspergillus sclerotiicarbonarius. The sequence goes on along the minus strand of KZ826378.1, from coordinate 67,298 downwards.
TCGGGTGCCAGAGTTGTCCGCATCGCCACGAACCCCGAGTACTTGAGCATGGGCTACGGATCCCGTGCTCTGGAGCTGCTGATTGACTTCTACGAGGGCAAGTTCACCAGTCTCTCCGAGGATATCCCAGAGCCTCAGGAGGAGATGGTCCGCGTGACTGATGAGGAGCTCACCAACGCCAACCTTCTGGATGACAACGTCAAGGTCCGGGACATTCACACCATGCCCCCGTTGTTCGGCAAGCTGTCGGAGCGTCGTCCAGATGTTCTCGACTACGTTGGTGTCAGCTTCGGTCTCACCCCATCTCTGCACAAGTTCTGGAAGCGCTCTTCCTTCTCTCCTGTCTACCTCCGCCAGACCCCCAACGACCTGACCGGCGAGCACTCCTGCGTGATGCTGCGCACCCTCACTGCCGGCTCCAACGACGCCGGTTGGCTGGGTGCCTTCTCCCGGGACTTCCACAAGCGATTCGCTTCTTTGCTGTCCTACCAGTTCCGCGAGTTCCCCTCCGTGCTGTCTCTCAGCATCTGCGAGTCCGCCAACTCAGGCGCGAAACTCGACACGGCCTACTCCCAGGCCCTCCTGGCCAAGTCCGACCTCGACGCCGCCTTCTCTCCCTTCGACCTGAAGCGTCTCGACAGCTACGCCAACAACCTCCTCGACTACCACGTCATCCTCGACATGGTCCCCATCATCGCCGAGTACTACTTCTCCGGCCGCCTCAGCGGCAAGGTCAGTTTGTCGGGCGTGCAGCAGTCCATCCTCCTCGCCATCGGTCTGCAACGCAAGAACCTCGACGCCCTGGAGAAGGAACTCAACCTCCCCTCCTCCCAGCTCCTGGCCATGTTCCTCAAGATCATCCGCAAGATGTCCACCCACTTCCGCAACCTCGTCGAAGGTGCCGTTGCCGAGACCATGCCCGCCGAGAAAGCCCCCACCGCTCAGGTCGTCACCGAGGCCCACGACGAAGTCGTCGAGGAGCGCTTCAAGCCCCTGGAGACCGGTCTGGACGAAGAACTCCGCGAGGGTGGCCAGAAAGTCGACGAGGAACTTCGGGAGAAGCAGCGCGCCCTGATCGACGCCCTCCCTCTCGACAAGTAAGCCAGCCCCCCTCCCTTCGCACCTTTTACCCACTTCCCAAATCCCAGTTCAATCCCGAATGAACAATAACTGATTTACAGCCTCCAGATACGAGATCAACAACGGTAGCGCAGCGTGGGAAGACGCCGAGAAGCAGATCCGCAGCGGCGGTGCCTCCACCGTCAGCATCAAATCGAGCAAGCAAACCAAGCGCAAGAAGGGCGAGTCGGCCCGCGAGATCTACGACCAGGAGGTCGATTCCAAGCGACAGAAGATCATCAAGAAGGGTACTGAGGGGAAGAAGAGAAAGCATTGATTTTCTTTCCCTTCCTTTCCTTTTTTCCTCCTTATGACGTCCCCCTTCCTCTTCTTCTTGACCTCGATCGTTGAAGTGAGGGTATGCTTGCATTATTTAGATGGTGTTCTTAGGACTTGAATTTCTTTTTCTACCTTTATTTTTTTTTCTTTTCTCCTTTTACCCCCTCCTACTTGATGCATGTTGATTTGTCGGAAATGATGATACTATGGCTGTGACTGGCAAAGGGTGGGTGTCTTGTATGTATGTATATATGCGTCAGTTTGGTTTGAAAAAGTTTTCCTACTAGATAGATCATATTCGTTGGAAATAATTTATTGATTATTTCGAATCTTCCTTTTCTTTTCTTTTCTTTTTTTCTTTTTTTCTTTTTATTTTGCTTCTTTTGAAGTAAAGATCGAGTATCGTGGACAAATAGTATATCCAGAACTCAGGACAGAATGCAACCCAGCTAGGAACTAGGAACTTGGAACTTTCCAATCGGAAATAGTAGTAGTAATTGAGGTTGGTCTCTACCTAAATAAACACCTGGGCTAATAACAACAACAAATCATGCACGCTACTCAGGCAGGCATATGGGGTAATTTACAATTCGTCGTGGTCGACCGTGGGCTTCTCTTCGACCTTCTCTTCAATAACGATGCCCTCTGGCAACTTCTCCTTCTCGCCCTCACCGAGTCTCACGGCATCGATCCATGCCTCGACGCGTTCCTGTCCGTACTCGGCGCCTTCGGCGGAGTCATACCTACGCCACCAGCCGCGACGTCCGCTGAGAGCAATGATCTCCACGGAGGTCTGGTCCTCGGGCAGGCCGAGTGCGGCGCGAAGGGTCTGAGCTCCGCTGTTGATGGCGGGGACGCTGTAGAAGGGGAAGAGCTTGTGCCGACGGACGGAGTACTTGTGAGAGATCTCAGAGAGACTGAGAATAGCATTCTTCGCCGGGCTGGGGAGCTCTGCATCCGGCTCGCTTGATTCGGGGAGGAGGGCCAGAATGCAGGTGCCGGATTTAGGCATCAAGCAGGCGGCCTCGAGGGCCTCTGCGGTGGGCAGGGTATCGATGGGAGGAGCTGGGATGGGGACGCTGGCGGGTTTGGCTTCCTTGGCGTCGTCTGGAACGACCTTCGGGTCGGAGGATGCGACGGGTTTCTGGGTATCGCGGGGAGTGGAGGACTTGGAGGACTTGGGAGCCGGGTCCGGGTTAGGAGCGACGATCTGGCTGAGGAACTCGACCATGGGGGCCTTCTTCAGTTCGCCGTCGTAGACAATGGGGTCCTGGCCGCCTCCCGGGAGCAGGACGAGGGTAGGAAACTCGGTGATGCCGAATTTCTCGACGGCCTCGGACTCCTTGTTGCGGACTTGAGCGACTTGGATGGAGCCGAGGAAGTCAATGGCAAGGGCGCGAATAAGAGCGCTGGTTGTGCCTTTCTCCGTGAAGAGGATGGCCTTGGGGGATTCTTCATCCTGCGCGAGCCAGGTGTCCAGGTCCTTGTCCGTTGCGCGCTTGACGTGGTTGGGGATTCGGTCGACGACCGCTTCGACAATTGCTTTGGTGCTGCGGGCGCCTTTGTAGTCCTCGACGCGGGGTTTTCCGGGTTTCTTGCCGGGCGTGACGATCTTGAGGGTCGGGAAGCCCTGGACGCCCAGGCGGCCGCACAAGGGTTTGTTTTCATCCTCGTCGCAGTTCACGGCCGCGACCTTGGCCAGTCCGTCGAGGTTCTTTGCGGCTTTCTCGTAGGCGGGCTTGAGGTTCTGGCAATGGCCGCACCAGGGAGCGTAGAATCTGGAGGGGGCGGGGCTTAGGAATGGGAGCTGTGGAGGGGAGTCGGGTGCTTACTCTACGATCTGGAGCTGGTTAGTATGGCTGGTGGGTTCGCGGGATGATAGGGAAGAGCTCTGCTCACCGAGGTGTGATTGGAACTGGCAATCAGCTGGTCGTAGGTCTTGTGGTTGACCTGCAGGACCGGGGATTTCTTCGTATACAAGCCATCGGCGTTGACGGGCAGGGCCGCCAGAAGCGACGCGACGAGAAGCAACGCGGAACTGGGCTGCAGCATCATGGCGGAGGATGAAGATATGGGAGGCGATCAAGGAGCGCTAATGGCAGTGATACGGGAGGAGAGTCAGCGAGAGATCCAGAGGGTAGAAGCAAGGTGTCCTGAAGCTCTTGGCATGTGACGCGAAGCGCGAAGCCCTGGACGCTGAGGTTCCGCCGCCATTGAATTAATTCCGCCATGCCTGGTCCCTGGTCCATGCACTCCCTCCTCAGTTCCCTTCACCCTTTGCCATTCGCCATTCCCGCTCACTTACTTACTTGTGCCTGATGGCCCCGGTAATCACCCGCCCGAGGAGCTTCCAGCAGGAGTTCCGTAGCTCCGACGGGCACGTGCTACCATCCCTGCACAGTATATTATCTCTAGCACTATCTACCGAGTGCTCGGAAGGCTCAGAACTTCCCCGCATTCACCATGACCCCGTCAGTCGATATGTCGGTTGCGTCAGACCCTGAAGGCATGGGCATGTCCCTACTGCCACGGGAGATCTTCTGGATGATTCTGAATCATCTCGGACCCAAGGATATCATCCGTTGCCGTCGAGTTTCCAAATCCTGGAACACGGCCTTTCGAAGCGCGGCCAACCTGACCCCGTTGTTGAAGAAACGGTTCCCTTTGGCCAGAGAGGTACGAGAACTGGAGCTCGACCACGGTGACGACCTTGATACATTAGAAGATGACGATCACGCATGCACGCTCTTCGATCAGATCGCCTCGAGGTACGACCACCTCAGCCGCGCAAAGCCCAGGTCGATCCACAGATACAAGCTCTGCGATGACTTCGGAATCTCAGGCGAGAGGGAATGGTTCCCAGTCCAGCCCTGGGAAAACCATGCCAGCCATCTCATGCAGCGGGTTGATCGTACCTTCAACGAAACATTCTGGTCCTATGAAGACGGGCTCGTGGTGTACCCGAGTGCAGATCATTCGTGCCTCGTCCTGATGGACTTGGATACGGACAGACGATTCATGGTGCCGTTCATCATCACCGGAAAGGTGATACGCAGAATCCGTCTGCAGAGGAGGGTTCTTGTCGTCGAATGGGCAGAGCCAAAGGCCTTCCACTGGCTCAATGACAGCGACGGCGTCCATCGGCACTTCGCTTCCTCGTTCGATGTGAATAAAACTACCAGTGGCTGGAGTGTGACATTCCGAAATGAGTGGAAGATCATGTTCCTCGGCCATCCTCTCAGCGAGCGAGACCGATTCTATTCCACGCACAGCCAGACGCACTATACGATCTACATCTGGCAGCCGAACCGCAGTCTCTACACCGCGGACGATGATGCACCCATTGAGTCGTTGGCTGTCTGGGACATCTCTAAGCCGTCCTCCTACAGGCCTTCTTTGGACCCCACTGGTCGCTTGCGAGTGGAATCCGATGACCAGGGACCAGCAATTGTCTCTCGCTTCGGCTTCCGCGAACTAGGCTTCTACTCCGTTCGACAGCGAGGACTCCCAGCCGTGCAGTCTCTCAACATCACCGATGACGACCAATCTCTCGAGATAGTCGAAGGCGAGTGCACCGGACCAATGAATGCCCTCGTCGGCCCAGCCGAATGGACATCCCAGGTGCACGTCACCACCATCCCGTTGATCGGCGAGGGGCCCTGCTGGCGACGAGACGTCGAATTAGCACTCCCTCCTTATCGCGGAAACTGTAGCTTACAGACAAGCCCTATCAAATTTGCTGTCTGCGACGAACGCTGGTACGCCATCATCTCCGAAATATACGATGAAAAATCCCAGGTAGGATTCTGCCTTCATCTGAGTACAAGATTGTGGCCCTTTGATCTTAACATGTTCTTGACCATCCGTACCCCGTCGTCATTTATCTCTTTGAAGCAGCAAAATATCTATGAGCTCACTGGAAAGGGAAAGATTTGCGGGAATGAAAACTACATTATTGGCGAAAACGCCAATCACGAACTTATTTTCTATAGATTCGATCGATGAGGGATCATCGTCGCGAGGACAGGGCGAGCTGTCCAGTGAAGACACATATTTATTACATAGCCTAGTAGTAGATGTCCACATAATGAATTACGCCAAATTCTCAAAGAAAGAACTAAGAAGGCTGCATATCTCCAGTACCAGTAAAAAGTAAGATACAATCCCCGTAACTGTAACTGCAACCACGTCAGAGCAGAAACAACAATGTTGTCAGTTCTGAACTCGATGAATCAATTACCCGACAGCCAACGCATCAGACCAATTCAAAAGAGCAGAGCAGAGCAGAGTCAGCCAACCAACTAAACTACACTACCGAACGCAGCACCCGCTGAACTTACATCCCACGCATGCCTCAATCCCACATCCCGGGCAGGTCAGCGTGTAAATAGGCTTCCAGAGCTGGCATTCCTCACACGAGGCCTTGTTGAAGTGTTTCTCCCAGCAGCCCAAATGAAGACAGTGCTGAGGATCCTGACCTCTCTGGAGCGGTTTCGCCTCGGGCATCGTAAGACGGACACTTTCGAGCCAGCCGCAGTAGATCTCGAGGATCATACCCGTCACTTCGGTCAGGAAGTCCTGGGCCGTGTAGCGACCGCTAGGGTGGGCGAGTTTGTTCTTGAAGTGAGGTATGAAGGGGGCGAGGTAGTCAGGGGCGAGGGCGAGGTTGACTCCGGGGGTGGATTTCTTGGGGGCTTCGTCGGGGAAGGAAATGGAAGTGAAGTCCTCGCTGAAGTCATAGAAGATGGATGATCCGCCTCCGCTGGTACTGACGTTGGATTTGATCTGGCTGTCTTCGGAGGCCTGGGCAGTTAGGTATTCGGTGCTAGACCGCTCGTCTGAGGGGGTATCGGCTGCGTCGTCGTAGGAATAGAGATCGGCGCAGTCGTTGCCTTCGTCGTCGTATTCGTCCGAGTCGTCGTAGTAGCTGTACGAGTCATGGTCGGAGTGGTAGTAGGTGTCGGGGGGTTGGTCGGTGGTGCTAGGGTCTAGAGGGGGTTCGCCATTATCTTCGTCGTCGTCGTTGTTCTCGTCCTTCTTGTTAGGATTGGGGGGTTCCTTTGCTTCTTCTTCGTCGTCAGCATCGCTGTCGCTGTCGTCATCTTCATCCACATCGTATCCGTCCCAATAAACGCCCTGGCCATCTTCATCATCAGAGTAAAAACCTTCATGATATTCCCTCGGCACTGACAAGCCCGCCTCCTTGGACCGCCAGCAACATCCAAAATCATACCCCCTGGCGAAATCTTTCAAAACCTCATCCTCCTCACCTTCATCCTCTTCATCCCTCTTCAATCTCTCCTCGTCCCTCTCGACATTGGCCCTCATCGCGGCCCTCCTCCTCTCCGCCTTCTCCTCCTCCTCGTTCCTCAGAAACTCCATAAATTCTTCATACGCCTGAGGTCTGTCATCCAAATCAAACCCAATCCACTCCTCATATTCTTCATCATAATCACCCTCCGCCTCCGCCTCCCCCTTCTCCTCAGAAGCAGCCGCGGCAGCGGCAGCGGCCGCCTCAGCAGCCTCCCTCATCTCCGCTTCTTTCTTCAACATCTCCCCGACGCGAATCTCAACCTGGACACGAGCCTTCTCGGCCAACGAATCAGCCGAAAAGGGGTCCATATGCACACTATGCCCGTAGCTGTACATATATCGTTCTCTAGGATTCCGTGTACCGTAGCGGTTAGCTTGCGTAGGACGCCAGGTGGTTCCAGACGGGTAGTCCTCGTCGTTGTAATCGTCGTCGGGGAAATCCGAGAAGCGGTAGCCGTTAAAGCGAAGATTGTCGTCGTGGGATTGTTTGAGGATGGGGTCTCGGAGGGTTTCGATGGCTTGCTGGATCTGGGTTTCAGGTTGGCTTAAGTCAGTTTGTTTGGGGGGGTATATGGAGGGAGGTGTTGGGGAGGGAAAGTGAGCGATGGATGTATGGGACTGGGTGTGGAACTCACTTTCTGAAATTCGTCGCTAGAGGGACCGTCACTGGTAGTGGCGGTCTTCTTATCTGGATGGTATTTCAACGCGAGCTTCTTGTACGCGCTGTTGATGTCTTTTAGGCTCGCATTGTGGGATATACCCAGGATCGCGTAGTAATTTGTGATGGTGCGGGAGGGCATGGTGATGAAGCAGGGGAACTGAATTTGGGGCTGGAAGTAGATAGCGTATATGGAGGCAAGTAAGGGAAAAGTGAGAGGTAGCACCATGATGGTTGAAAAATGGAGGGAGAAGAGGACTACCTAGAAGAAGAAGGTCCGGCCAGCTGTCAGGTAGAGGAAGCTGTGAATGAAAGTAAATCATCTGTACAATGAATGCAAACAAACAAGTGACCATTTCTCCCGTCTGATATTCCCTGCGGAGCTTGTCTGAACGGAACAGGGCATTGCCGTGACTGCCAGGTAGTGACGGTAATGACAGTACCCGTTCATTCACAGTGGCTACAAGCCCTCACAGTTAACTCGGACATTCACATGAGACAAAGAAAAGATAGTGATAGATTTTACAGGCTGACAAGCATCTAGGTATTTATGAGTAAGTCTACACACATGGCGACTCCCCCCACATAAGCTTCATGGAAGCTTTTACATGTCCGCACTGGCGGTAGCACCAGTGATAATTTCAACCAGTTCACCGGTAATGGCGGCTTGACGCTGACGGTTGTACAAGATCTGGAACCTGCAGGGCGTTAGTCTCAGCCTATAGCAATGCAGCCATGTACTACTCACTTGTTGATCATCTCACCAGCGTTCTTGGAGGCGTTCTACAGAAAAGGTTAGTCCGGTTCCACCTCGAAAATTCGAGTGATACTTGCCTCCATGGCGTTACGACGAGCCTGTAATCACATTAGCATTCGGTCAATTCCATCTGGAGCTCCAGAACTTACCGAGATTTCGCAAGCGTGTCCCTCAGCCAGAGCCCAGAACAGGTTGTTGGCAAGGGCGTACTCGCGGAGGTGGGCCAGAGTTCCATCATCGGTCTCGAAGGTGGAGAGGTTGGCTACAGAAATAGTTCAGCTTCTACACTCGCAAGGCAACAGGCCTGCATCATAACTCACGGGACTGGGTGATGGCCTCCTCGGAGTAAGCCTCAACGGTGCCGGCCTCGTAGGACTGGGCGTTAAGGAACTTGTTGTGGATGATCTTAATGCTGGAGTAGTCGGTGGGCAGCAGAGCGATCTGGTCGGCAATGGCCTGGGCATCGTTGAAGGTGGGGATGTCCTTGCAGACATTGGCGAAGCTCAGGACGATGGCGTTGGCGTTGGTACGAGACAGCTGAGCCTTGGCCTTCTCACCCAGAACGACGATGTCGGCATCGGGGTACTGCTGGAGGATACGGCGAGTGGCCTTGCTGAGACCCGAGTGGATACCACCGCAAAGACCCTTGTCGGAACTGGCGACAACGAGCAGAGTCTTCTTGTCGCCGACGGCCTTGGTCTCGGCGTTCTCGAAAACGGTGTTGGAGGTCTGACCGTAGGTGCGAGAGTCCTCCATGGCCTTCTGGGCGCGGGTCAGGCGGGTGGAGGCGATGACCTTCATGGTGTTGGTGATCTTCTCGATGTTCTTGATGGACTTCAGACGGCCCTCGATTTCACGCAGAGTCGCGAAGTTGGCGGCATTGGGAGGGGCAGTGCTTCGAAAAAGTCAGCCATTGAACCATTTCGAAAACTGCCTGCAGCTCTATCTCGCTCTGCTGGGGTGAATTGTGGGCGGGGGGGCCAGCTAGGTGCCTAGCTTGGGGGGGAGGTGGAAGCGAAAAGGCGACGGACGGGCGGGTGTTGTGGACATCCGGAAGAGAAGAACTTACCGGGAGACCGCAATGCTACCAGCCCTCACAGCCGGACGGACAGCACGGGAGAACATATTGCAAAAGAGCCGTACGGTCGAATGACCAACGATAAACAATCGTAGAGAGAAGGGGGGTGGAGAGGGGGAGACGGAGGAGGAAGAGGTAGGAGAATCCTCGTAGGCTGGCGGTTGAGAAGTCGGTGGTTGAAGTTGGACTCCTGTTTCTGTTCTTCCGACAGCCGGGCAGCACGGGACCCAACCGCGCTAGTCCCCATCGGGCCGCCTGGTGATGCTGGCCGGTGGTCCGGGCGGCCGCAGCGACCAGCCGCGCAGCCAAGGCCGGTTCGGGGAGCTCCTGGTCACGTGCCCGGGCTGCGCGCGGGCTTACGTCGGCTGAGTCAGACGCGCCACTCAGGCATGCAGGCAGCGAGGCCGGAATCGAATCGTCATAACCTCCAGGCCATGGAGCCTTGGCACCTCAGGCTGCCAGCCTCCTCGCACGGCGAGTGGCTGACGGTCCGGAGAAACATGAGGATCGCCTCAGGCCCCAAAAGACGGCCTCGTTTTCCATTCCATTCCTTCTCTTCTTCTCTTTCTCTCTCTCTTCCCTCTCTTTTCCCTCTTGTCATCTCTCTCTCTTTCTCTCCCCTGTCACCTTCCCCTTCCTCTTCTCCTCGCGCCGCTCCTTCATCTAGGCCCGTTCCGCCCCCAGTCCTCGTTTTCTCCTGACTTTTCCCTCTCGGTCCATGTCTTTCTCTCCCTTTTGACGCTTCTCTCTTCACCCAGCCTTCTCATTGGCCCGGCGGCCGTTGCTTTCATCGATCCCTCAAGCGCCAGCTCCGGGTTGCGGACTCGCCCGCTTCCTCTCGTGTTCTCGCGCCTCGCACCCCCGGTCTTTCCTGCCCTTTTCACCTACGGTCCATCGCGCTCTCGATTTCAATCGCCGGAGAATAATGAGTTCCTCGGAAGACGATACCCCGCTTGTGAGAGCCAACGGGCGCCATTCCGGTGAGTTCTCCTCTCTCTTCCGCCCTTCTGGTCCTCTCCTGGCTTCCTTCTACGCCTCAGTGGTCCTTCACTCCCCTTCACCTTTCATCTTAGCCGCGGATCAAGCACCCGTTTGCGCCTCAATCTACTTCATTTCACATGAATGCGATGAGTCTTACACTTTTTCTTGATGTTTTAGGCAGTCGTACGGCCCCGAAGATGCGCAACGCGACGCAAACGAATGGCCATGTTGACCCCGGGGTCTCAATTCGCTTTGGTCCGGTCAAGGCCGATAATGATGTTGATATGAAGGATGCGGGCGCGGAAGCCGACGCCGCCGCGGCCCCCAAGAGGAAGTCGCGCGCCAGCGTCGGCCAAAGAAAGTCTTACGCCGAACCTGAAAGCAGTGAGGAGGATGATCAGCCCTTGGTACGCCAATCACCTTCACGCCAGTTCCTTCGTTCCCCCCAAACTTGCGACGCTATTGCTGTCGCTGTTCGTTTCAGCGGCTGACTAGTCGACAGAGCAAGCGACGTCGCACATCCGTGAAGCATGAGGACCCGGAAACGGATGACGATGTACCTCTAGCGCTCAATGGAAGGAAGCTCCCTAAGGCTTCGGAGACCGCTATTGGTGAAGAATCCGATTCCGATGTGCCCATTGAAAGAAAACTCGCTTCTCAAAAGAAGAAGATCCAACAGAAGGCTGAGAAGGAGGCCAAAGTGAGCCGCAAACAAGAGACCGCAAAAGCTACAAAGCCTGCAGCGACTAAGAGACAGGCAAATGGCATAAAGAAAGAGCCTGAGGATGTTAAGCCTTCGGCCGTCAAAAGAACACCGAAGCAAACCAAGGCCGCGGAGAAGGCTGCGTTGCCCTCACATGTGAAGAGGGCTGCTTCCAGTGGCAAATCCACTCCTGTCAAGAAAGAGGAGAGTGAGGAAGCCGAAGATGGCGAGGAAGAAGAGTACAGATGGTGGGAAGACCCGACCAAGGGAGACGGCACGATCAAGTGGACGGCCCTTGAACATAACGGCGTCGTTTTCCCTCCCCCGTACGAGCCGCTCCCGAAAAACGTCAAGATGAAATATGATGGTGTTCCTGTCACCCTTCATCCCGATGCTGAAGAGGTGGCCGGCTTCTTCGGCAGCATGCTGAATGCGACTCAACACGTTGAGAATCCTACGTTCCAGAAGAATTTCTTCATGGATTTCCGCGACATTCTCAAGAAGACCGGTGGCGCCACGGATTCTAAGGGCAATAAAGTGGATATCAAGGATTTTTCCAAGTGCGACTTCCAGCCGATCTTTGCCTTCTACGACAACCAACGTCAAGAGAAGAAGGCTCTGCCTCCAGCTGAGAAGAAGCGATTGAAGGCGGAAAAGGATGAGCAAGAGGCCCCTTTCATGTTCTGTATGTGGGATGGGCGCAAGCAGAAAGTGGGCAACTTCCGAGTCGAACCGCCCGCCCTCTTCCGCGGCCGTGGTGAGCACCCTAAGACGGGTCGCGTGAAATCTCGAGTCCAACCGGAGCAGATTACCATCAACATTGGCAAGAATGCGCCTGTCCCGCCACCCCCGGAGGGCCACCAGTGGAAAGAAGTCAAGCACGATCAAGAAGGTACATGGCTTGCCATGTGGCAAGAAAACATCAATGGCAACTACAAGTATGTCATGCTCGCGGCCAACTCGGATGTCAAGGGCCAAAGTGATTACAAGAAGTTCGAGAAAGCTCGTGAACTCAAGCATCACATCGATCGAATCCGCAAGGATTACCAGAAAAACCTCAAGCACGAGCTCATGGTTGAGCGACAGAAAGCCACGGCAGTCTACCTGATTGACCAGTTTGCTCTGCGTGCTGGTAACGAGAAAGGTGAAGACGAGGCCGAGACGGTGGGATGTTGCTCTCTCAAGTATGAGAACGTCACCCTTAAGCCTCCGAACAAGGTCGTCTTCGATTTCCTGGGTAAGGATAGTATTCGCTTCTACGATGAAGTCGAAGTCGATTCACAGGTCTTCAAGAACCTGAAGATCTTCAAGAAGGCTCCCAAGAAAGAAGGCGACGAGATCTTCGATCGACTGACGGTACGTACTTTTGACTAATTGTGTGATTCAGGGTGCTAATTCTCTCTAGACCTCCGCCCTCAACAAGCACTTGTCAGCCTACATGCAGGGATTGACTGCGAAGGTATTCCGTACCTACAACGCTTCTCACACCATGTCGACGCTGCTTAAGGAGATGAAGGCCGAGGGAAACATCGCGGAAAAGGTCAAGGCTTACAATGACGCCAATCGCAGAGTCGCCATTCTCTGCAACCACAAGCGAACCGTTGCTGCATCCCATGCTGGCCAGATGGAGAAAATGAGTGAACGGGTAAGCCGATCTCTTGGGACGCCTAGCATGATTGTATCGCTAATATCTGTTTCAGATCAAGGGACTCCGTTATCAGAGATGGCGTCTGAAGCAACAGATGCTCGATCTTGATTCTAGCTTGAAGAAGAAAGGTGCCAAGTACTTTGAAATGGACGAGGATATGGATCTCGACTGGGTGAAGGAGCACCAGGCTTTCCTTCTGGAAGAGCAGCGCCAAAAGATCCAGAAGAAGTTCGAAAAGGACAATGAGAAGCTTGCTGCCGAGGGTGAGAAAGAGATGAAAGCCGGTGAGCTTGAGATTCGTCTTCAGGCCGTGAAAGATATGGAGAAGAAGTTCAACAGGGAGAACAAGACCGGCAAGGTGGAGGCTGAAGGCAAGGGCCCGACTGTCAATAAGCTCGAGACCGCGATCACCAAGCTTGAGCAGCGCATTGAAACAATGGAGCTCCAAGCGCAAGATAAGGAGGAGAACAAGGAGGTCGCTCTGGGAACCTCTAAGATTGTGAGTTCATCATGTCCCCTTCACTACTGGTCACCGGTCAACTAACCCTCGGCAGAACTACATTGACCCCCGTCTCACGGTTGTGTTCAGCAAGAAATTCGATGTTCCCATCGAGAAGTTCTTCTCCAAGTCTCTCCGGGAGAAGTTTGAATGGGCCATCAAGTCCGTCGACAACGAATGGGAGTTTTAATGTCACGGCAGTGGCACCACAGTCCTGTATATGTCTGGCCCCTGAGCCTGACTTCTGATGCCATGTGTATCTTTGCTTTATTTTCCTCTGCTATTTTCTTTGTTTACAACGGTGGGTAAACGGATTGTTTGTGCATTTTGCATTTTGGAGCCTTTTTACTTTCCTACTGTTTCTTTTCTACCACCTTTCTCTTCCAAAAGCTACACTTGCTCTTTCATCGCTGTACGCCCTGTTTCATGTGGACACGATGAACATGCAAGGGGTCATGGACCCATCACCAGTTTGCTTGCCTATCTCCGGTCTCGGTTTTCGCTACGCCTTCTTGGATCCGGGAAGGATCCAAGACCAGGTCCCATTGACCTCGCAGATGAAGACAGGAAAACAAAATCAAAAGAGAAAAAAAAAAGACATAAAAACCACGAAAGAAAGAGACCCCTCGACCATATACATCAATCAATATATACAACTCTGCAGTCAAGACATATGAACCCCGGTGGAATCGATATAGGATCAATAGATCGCTTGTTTAGGAAGTGCTTGCATTCTGCAATACCAGAACACAAACCACACATTCCACATAAAGTAGTAGTAGTAGTAGTAGTAGTATCTTTGTGATAGTACCTATAGCCCGGCTTACTCAATGAGTTGAAACCTAGATACAAGAAGCAGATACAAACTGTGAAGAATAAAGTGAAAAGTCACTTGACTGTATGTATGTAGATAGTAGACACGCTAAACGATGTGGACGCTAGTCTAACGATATAAGATTCTGCTCTAACCGAGAAAGCAAAGTGGGATAATACGATGCTTGTAAAACACATCGAGAGTTCTGTCATGCCTCGTCGATGCAAAGTAAAGGTACAAAAGGGGAGGCTAGAAGAAAGGTAAAGAGGTAAAGTGGAGAGGAGTATACATCCATACGCAAACGAGATGAGTAGGATTATGGATGGTCAACATCGAGGAAAAGGCTCAATCTATCCATATGCAGTGCAGAATTCAAGTAGTCTAGTGTGCATGATGTTCATCATCAGAAGGACGCACCATTCAACCCCAGCCAGCGACAGAAGAATGTGAAACGCAAGAAGGATATAGAACATACCAGTTGCTCAAGAATAGAAACCCAGACCCAAACAGAACATTACAGATTACATGCAAAACGGTCCGTGGTATACAACATGTGAACTTGAGCTGAGTGATGCCGATGCGACAGGTCTATGTGCTTTTTGCCAGAAGGTCAGGTCGAGTCGGTGTATTCTGAGGAAACTCCGTAATCATGCACCGGGGAGGGGGAGTATAACAGCTTTCATATGTCGTCAGCCCCGCTGCTGTTATACTCAAGTGGTCAGGTCGAGAAATGGAAGCAAAATATCATGTGTAGGTCGTCTATGGCCACCAGCCCATTCGCTTGTAGCTGTCCACCATGGCTCGGACAGCATCGGCATCGAAACGCTCTCGAGTAGGCCTCCACCCAACGGTCGTCTCAAATAGCGTACCATCCAGAGACATGTCCTGATCCTTGATCACGTCTCTTTCCAGGAATGGGCTGATGGGTCCGGGTCGTTCGATCTTTTTCTCTTCGATCAGATCGGCCCAGCCCTGCAAGCACTCCTCGTTCATGTCGTCCACAACATCGTCAAGATTCAGTTTCGCCAACTGGGAAGCTAGGGAGCCCAAAAAGTCACACTTGAGCCCAAAGACTTCGGACAGGGCTTGCGCGATATGCTCCTGACGAGTATCGCCATGGTCGACCACGTTGAAGGCGACGGGAGCGGTCCCGTCCGTCGGGGCGCTTGCTCTCCATTCCGCTGCCTTCCACAAGGCGCTGGCTGCATCCTTGACGTAAACGGTGTTGATCTTCAGGTCCTTGGTGTAGAGCAGCTCCAAATCCTTCTGCATATCCAGGTGAACACGAGCCAGGCAGATTCCCATAGCGAAGTAGCCCGAGTCGTACTCTCCGTAAACGTGGGGCAGACGCATCAAGCAGTAGTTGAGACCTGGGATCTTCTGCAGCTCATCACTGGCCTTCATCTTCCACTTGGCCAGCTTGTGCCATGGCTGCAGCTTGTCATCTTCCTTGCGCGGACTTGAGCCGCCTTTGTAGACGTGAGCGGTTGAGCACTCGACGAAAGAGCGGATGCCTCGACGGGCGACTTCACGACCGAGGGCAACGGTGAGGGCATAACTGCGGACTTCGTAGACATCGTCGGGTTGCGAGTGCCTCGTCTCACCTCCGCAGTTGATCACATAGTCGAATTGTTCGCCATTGGCACGGTCGAAGATACGAGGGAAGTGCTCTAGTCCACCCAACACACGTCAGCCAACTATTACTGCGATCACCTAGAAAGGCGTTCTGCGACTCACGTTCACGACTGGCATCTGCTTGGACGAATTTGTCTTTTGAGCAAGCTTCCTGGAACTCAGGGGCCAGCCACGCCAACTGAGGCAGAACCTTGTCGACTAGTCGGACCTCGGAGGCCAAGTTATTTTCATGCAGGTGGAGGGCGAGATGACGACCAATAAATCCTACGAGACACGGTGCCGTGCGTTAGCTATAATCCAGAGGAGATGGAGGGGGAGGGGAGGGGAGAGGGTGTACCTAAACCACCCACGATGAGGACAGCGGGCTTTTTGCTCTCAGCCATTGTGGAATGAGACGACGAGACGAGATGGAAGTTGAAACGCAGACGGGACCACCCTGTGGTACTTTCTCTTCAGGAAGGCTTGAGGCGAAAAGCGGACTGCTGGCCGAGAAGACACCCCGCACCCGAGCGCGAACAAATCGAAGAATGCGGGGAGGAAAAGGGGGAGGGGAAGCAGCGAGACGTAAGGGACAGGGAGGGAGGGGGGGGGAATGACGATGATGTCTTGGAGGGATGGCGGGAAAGTTGGAAGGTTTGAGTTAAATTCGACGGGGGGGAAGAAAGTGGAAGAGGAAGAAGAGGAGGGGAGAGAAAAGGAGGGCGCGCGAGGGAAGCGAAGTGACGACAAGGGAAGGCGCGAGGAGCGAAGATGAGGCAGGAGCGACTACGAGCGACCCTGGCCCGGGATTCCAACCATTTATCAGAATCACCTCCAAGCTAAGAAACCATAGTCACCATCATCTAATCTCACGGCCTGACTTGTGCCACTATGGCCGCACTACAGTGTCCACTATCGTCCAGGCTGAGACAGGCGCCACCGCCATGGGCCAGCAGTGATCAGACCGATCCTACTACTGATGCAGTGATGCTATTGAAGAATCCGCGCGCAAAGCTCTTTGCTCTTTGCAGGTCGCACTTTGTCTGTCCCTGCGTCGGCTCCTCTCGACTCGAGGAAGCCGGGAGTTTGCAGGATGACACGATACGGCCTCCCGGGCACCCCTCCCACCACTCTCTTGCTGCCCCATCTCTCTCCCCCCCCCCAATCCCATTCCATACTGGATGATGATATGATCATCCTCATCTCCTCTCCTGGGGTCTGTCCCGGAGTTTATCACGGTTGCCGCGGATGACGCTGAACTCTCGCCAACCGCATTCCGAACGAACTCCGCTAGCGCCGCGTCTAGAAATTTCGCCGGCGCGGTGGATGTTCCCGCTGGGGGATTCCTCGTACAGTAGTGGGCAATTAAGACTCGTCGACCAAGGTCGACAAATTAATTCATCATCTCCTCCCCTGCCAAGCGCGCGTTGTGGGACGTTTTCCGTTCTTCAGGGACACCGTCCGATCATAGTCCCGCGTCTAAGTGGGTAGCCACTGCCTAAGAGGGGGAGGGGGAACTCCTGCAAAAATTGATGCTGAATCCGTTGGGAATGGAGATGGAGCAGGGACGGGACCGATGGAAAGAGAGAAGTAGACGATCGGTCGCCACAGGCACACGACATATCATGGCGAGGTGGCCAGAAGGAGCAGCAAGATCCCGTGCGCTTTGAAACCGCCCAAGCAGTGGGATCACCGACAGGGAATAATCGAATGATCTGCGTCTCATCTTACGAGTCAGGGCTGGGTGGGGGGTCTTTTAAGATTATTATGATGCTGATGATGCTGCTTCTGGTGCGGCGGACGGAGAGCAGGTGGTTGCTTCTGCGCATAGCTTCGGCATTTGCCCTCAGCACGTATCACCAGCTGCAAGTGCTCGGGAAGTCAGAGCATCGACAGTTAGCATCCTACCGGTACTTATTCCCGTCAGTGACAAGGCGCTGGGCCAAAGGTAAAGTGGACACTATTGACTCTGCTTCCAGGTTTGCGGGCCTCGTAGTGGGCAAGGATTCCAAATGGGCTCGTCTCCTCATAGTCGGGATGGACTGATGGGCCTTGCCCCATATCCTGCCCAATCCAGACAGCTAAGCTTATGGGATTCTTTTCAGCATCGATAACGGTGCCATCTGCCAATAATGATGCTAAGAATGATGCTAGGTACCATTCTACAGGTCTTTGACCCTTTGCGAACCCAGCCATCGGAGTGCACAGTTTACGTAGTGCACGTACTCCCTACACAAAAACGATCGGAGATCTTTCGGCATTTCCTTCCCCCCCAAAAAATCAAAATTTAAAAAAAGGAAAAAAGAAAAAAGAAAAGTTGTCAAAAACCTACCGTTAAATCTCCGACTTTTTTTTATTTCTTTTCCCCAGGCAAAGAGCGGTAAGGTACCATGGGACCGTGGCCGATCATCCAGCCCGTGGTTCGTGCTGGAGCCTGGAAGCCAGGCCGAACTGGACCTGGATGTGGTTTAGCTATGCGGACTATCATGCAACTAATGAGTAGCTGGAATTCAAAATTGATTTCAAGTATACTCCGTAGATAAATTCAGATTTCAGATAGCCTATGTGTTTTTTTTTTCCTTCCTCAGATAACACTTGCCTAAAAGAACGAGGCCAAATTAACCCCCCATCATCACCGAGAGTCAAAGCATTAAGACAAAAGAAGAAACAAAACGACATCGTGAAAGAGAGATCGACAGTCCAAGACGCAGCCAGCATACAAAGTCAGAAGTATACATACATACAACTGATCCTGTCCATATCAAGAAGTATTACAAAGTATTAAGCTGCTGCTGCTGAGCTGCAGAATGAAAGCAAGAAATTAACACCAAATCAAAGCAAAGCAAAAAAGAAAAGAAAAGAAAAAGAAAAGAGACAACCCCTCCCCAAACCCCCCAGATGGATACATACATACATACCAAGGAGGCACTTACCATCTTCCACCCATCAATCAAATCAACCCAACTGAACTGAACTCAACTCCGAACTCACCATACTCAACAATTCACCACATGAAGCACCACCCTAATCCTAAACCCCACCCCCACCCCCACCCCTTCAACCTCAACATCAACCCCAGCCCCAGCTCTATCTCTATCTCCAGTTTCCGCCTCCACCCTCCAAGCCCTCACCAACTCCCTCTGCACAATCACCCAATCCTCATCATGACCCTGACGAACCCGGATCTCAAAATCCGACCAGTCGAAGCGCACCGACGCCGCGATCACCGAGCCGGGGGACGAACTGGGCGCATACCATTCTGCGTCTTCGCGAGTTAGTTGGGTGGTGGGGTTCCATTCTACCAGGTTACATTGGTCGGCCATGTAGTCGAGGAAGGCGGACGTGGAGGTGAATCCTTCGTAGGGGATCCACACCGGAGCCATGTTTTCTTGGGCTTGGGCGCTGGTGGTGGCGAGGAAGATGGTGTTGGGGGTGTAGTTTGCTGCGGATATTGCTGCTGCGGTGGTTTTTGCCTGGGAGGGGGTGGGGGTATTGGTGGAGGAGGGGTTCTTGTGGATGAATGTGCCCATAGGAGGAGGGGGAGGAGGGATAGAGGAGAGTTTCTTTTCCTTTTTGAGGGCTTTGGGGGGTTCCTCGGTAGCTTTGGGTGTAGCTGTGCTGCTGGGGAAGGGCTCGGTGGGATGGGGGGCATCCGGCTTTTTCTTGGGCTTGGGGGGTTTCTGGATCTTTCTGGAGGAGGAGGAGGGGCCCACGGGCAACTCGGCTTCGGACTCGCTTTCAGTAAGGACTGATTTGAAGGGCCGAATGGCGTTGGATAGGGCTCGGGTGCGAGGGATCTTGTAGCTGGGTTTGTCGGCGGGGGACATCGACTCGGTGTAGTCTTCGTCGGACTCTTTTAGGAGGGACTGCCGCTTGGACTTGAGGTTGGGGTTGGGGTTGGGATTGGGACGCTTTTGGGGAATGCTGGATGGCATGGTTGGTTGGGTTGGCGCGTCAGGCGTGGGAATCATGATGGGGGCAGTGGTGGTGGTGATGCCGGTGATGTTGGTGGTGGTGTTGGTGAGGGCTGGTCCGGGAGCGGGGGTCTGGATTATCTTCAGTCACTTAAGATGCCATGGGAGTCGGGACATAAAAAGAGCACAACACAACAAACCTTCGGTTTCTCCATACTCAGCCTCGCATACCCTTTTGCCTTCCGTTCCAACAGGATCATGATCGTTCGAACAATCCTATCTCATCGTTAGCCATAGACAACTAGGCGGTGGATAGGGACATACTCCTCCCGTCTATCAGGATAAACACAAAGCGTGTCCGGATCTGCCAGACACTCCTCCTGGAGATATTTCTGTCGGTTGGCGGGCGTGCCCCAGTAGGTCATGCCGAACTTATCGACAAACATCTTGGAGCAGGTGCGTCTCTCGTTCTCGAACTTGGCGAGGTCGGCCCAGCTGAAGCCGGTCGACTCGGCGTGCTCTTTGACACGGGCGAGGAACTCGCGGCCGTACGCTTCCTTCAGGTCCAGGAAGTGCACGAATTGTTTGTCGCGCCAGGACGGCTTGACTTCGCCTCGGTCGAGGAGGTCTTTCATGGTTTCTTCCATGCTGCTAGTGGTGGACATTGTGATGGGGTTGGATTTGTTGGGTTAGGTGTGGGATGGAGTTGAGATGGGAGAAGGGGGCATGGACAAAAGGTGTAGGGTAGAAGGATGAGGATTGTAGAAGATGGGATAGACGGGGGGACGCGTGCCATGTTTATATACCAGGGGCTGGGAGGTGAAGTGAATGTGAGCGGGCCTTGTTGCTATAGCAGTGTGAACGTGTGCGTGTGTGTGTGTGTGTGTGTGCGTGTGTCGCGTGGGGATTGAATGGTAGAAGATACTGGCAAATGGTGCAGCGGCGCGTGGGGTGGGTAGTGAAGGAAGGTTATCAGTGGAAGAAGGTAAAAGGGACTACAAGAATACAGTTGGGATGGACCAGATATTAGCTATAGCTTAGTTTGTAGGCTGCAGGACACGGCAGGATTCGTTGGCATTATGGTTCACATTGGAATAGGTAGAACCTAGGTCAGGTCATAAGAAGGCTTGATTCATGGCTCAGTCATGCTCACATCATACAAAGACGGTGGTTCTCGCTGCGTGCAAGCGCACACGACTTCATCTATCCCCTGTCCCCTTTTCACTCTGCGCCGAGATATCGGAGTGAATTCTTGAGCTCCTTGATTGCCGTGTCCACATCGTCAAAGGTCAAGGCCGATACGGCCCAGCGGGCATGCTTCTGGGCAAGCGCTATGGCCTGGTCATCGACCGACTGCGTGTTCACCCGGCTGGAGCTAGAAGCCGCTGGTGCTGGTGCTGGAGGAGTGGGTGACGGGATACTTGGAGGCGTCGGGCGGGAAACAACGGGCACTGTCCCCGAAGAAGATTGTACGAACGGCGGTGGAGGACCAGCGCTGCTGGTCGGTTTGGTGTAGAAGGAGCTTGCGTCATGAGATGCTGCTGGCGGACTTGAGGGTGGGATTGAGGACGGCGGAGGAAATGAATGGAAGGAGTCGGCGTGCGGCTGAGGAGACCTTGCGCCAATATCTGCCGGTGTGTCCGGGAGGTTGGGCATAGATGTAGAAGGGGAAGCGAACGTATCTGGGGCCGAGGGGAGGTTCAACGGTGCACCTGGCTCCGCATCACCCTCCGCACTCGGAGACGTAGGTTCGGCTTTGTAGTGAGCAGCAGGGACATCAGCAAATGTGGTGGGAGGCTCTGGCAGAACAGGAGGTGATTGTGAGGACTGTAGAGTCTCATCGGGAACCTCTTCAACAGACGGCTGCCCAGGGCGTGCAGCCGGCAATCCGACAATGGCCTGTACTTCCGGATCATCTTGCTCTGCTTTGATGAGCGCTTCGAGTTCCTTCTCCTCCTCCTCAGGAGCCACCGGATTGGACGCATTGGGATCCTCTCCGGTCTTGATAGCCTTTATAATCCTCACAGCATGGTACTTGGAGAACTTGATCTTCGCAGCAACCTCGGAGTCCGGAGGGTTGGTCCAAATCTGGCACAGTTCGAGAAAGGTTGCGGCAGCCTGGAAGGTGTCTGCGGTTTGTCTATTATCGTCAGCTGCTGCGCCGATCACGTTCAAGGGACGGGACCGACCTCGTCACTTTGTTGGCCTTCATGGTCGCTTCCGCACGGCCGAGGATTTCCAAACCGAACTGCTCCACGTAGGCATTGGCCGCCTCCGCATCCATTACTGCATCATTATCGGTGTTTTCACTCTTGAACTGAACTCAGACAAGGTGTCAGCCTCCAGAAAGTGTGCCATATTGTAGGTGTCGCGACGCACCTTCTCCAACTTGTCCACCAGGTTCGTTGTGTATAGCTTGACATCGTCGTCAGAAGTATGTAGACCCCGCTCGATAATCTGATTCACGATCCAGAAGTTGCCTATTATCAAGAGCGATCACCCGTCAGTTCAGGTGGCTTGCATTCAGGCAGGAACATGCGCATCACAACACTTACACCAGTAGGCAACGACGGGCTTTGCGCGTTCGAGCTGAGCTGCTCTCAAGGCATATCGCCCAATGTCTGCGGATCGCAAGCTAGCGGGGATGTTGCTCGCCATGGGGGTGGGTGGAACGGAGAGCTGCAATGGTTGGGATGCAGGAGAAGATGCACAATGCAGGCGGGGATGACGTTGGGTGGAACTGCGCCAAGCGGGATGTTGGTCCGCCTAGCGTTCCTGACCCTATCTATTCCCGCCAAATCCTACTAGATTTCCCAAAGATAGCAAAGAGATACGGCATCCTTGGAGGTCCAAGTCCAATGGTTTTCTGTTCTTTACATGGTAATCACTCCTTGTCGGAGAATTTTACATTATCTTCGTAACGGACATCAATTCCCGCCGCCATAACATCCCAATCATGCCTCTTCGACGATCCATTCCCCAATGTCCACCTTTTCCTCAGCCAAAGCTTCGACTTCAAAATGATCCTCAACCTGCCCTCCAGGCCCTCCGATCCTCTCGATGACAATCCAGGCTCCGCCCTGGTCTTCCAGGCCCGGATGCAGATCGAAATCCTCAATCCGTACTCCAGATATGGCATCACTGTGGTTACCATCTTCAGAGGTGGCCAATACTTCCTTGTAGGGTCCCTGGCCAAGCTCTACCGTCATCAACATAGGGGATGGTCCAACGGCGCGATTTCCAATCGTAGACTGTCTACTCCTCCCGATCAATTTAACCCGTGTCAATCGCTTCGTCTCCAATGAGGCCAGCATTCGATCCTTTCCAGGGGTCAAAATGCCAATGTCCGATATAGTCACTCGTCGACCAGCTGCTTCTGGCGCGAGCGGTTTCACATCGCACGGAATCGAGGATGAAACCCAGAGAGTAAACCGCCCAAGTTGATCGGGAGCGAAGGTGGAACAGACGATGGTGTACACCCCTGCGTCCAGTCTCCTTTTCTCCGCAAAAGCCCCCCCACGGCGGTAGTCACCACTGTCGGTTATGATATCGCGGCTTCGAACCCTAGTCACACGCTGTCCCTTGGACCAGAATATTTTGACATGCGTGGCGAGCTCCGACTCGGACGGTTCGAGTAGGATGGACAGATCTGTCAAGTCGTGAATCTCGAGTGAGAACTGAGGATTGAAGGGGTACCGAGCGGATTCGGCGTTTCCTCCTGCGGTGGAAGATGTCCATGACCCCTGGGTCTTCGTTAGGCAGCCGTATTGGTTCTGGGCGTGCGCTAGAAGGATTGGATTATTGGACAGGGCCGACAATGTGAAATTCTGGCTCACAGCGGGCAGTGACTGCTCAGAGATCACAGCAGTGTAGGTCGTGCCTGGTGGCAGCTCCAACCTCATAAGTGTGTTGGGGGAGTCGACGTAGGGACCGCGATGAAGCGCGCCTTCGCTTAATGCAACACGTTTCCCATCCGCCTTAAACACGTATATGCTGATGAATCCCGGCTCTTCACTGTCCTCACTGTCCCCTAGTAGGTTTTCCGGTTCAATCGTCTTGAAGTGTTTTCCAAGCAACAGCCAGACTGTGCCACCGGCCTCAGAGGTAACGGCAAACTGGGGGTTCTTCGCAAAGCAGCCAGCTACACTTCTCGCAGTGGAAAGGTCCCATGTGAAGTGAATATCTTCCCGGTATTGGAAAATCCCGGGGTTCCAATTAAGATACAGGTTTTCGAAGTTCTGAAGAAGACTTTCACTGTCCATCCAGTAGGTTCTGGGTAGAGACGAAGACCGATTATGGGCATCTCTCGGATCGAAACTGTGTGCAATGTCTCCAGCCGAAGCATCATGCCCCCCCCATGGGTTCTTCACAAGCATCTGGCGACGATCTTTTATTTCTCTCATATCCAAGATGGCGTAGTCATGTTCACCCACAAAACCTAGTTCTTTTTCTTCCCTCTCGGTCAGTTTTCCGGTGCCTATCGTCAGCAGGACGTCGCCGTTACAAAAGCGCTTGAACAGCCGTCTCCAGAGTTGCTCTGCGGTTACATCATCGTGATGAAGGAAGACCTGCTCGGGAATCCAACCGGTCAACACCCACAGATCTGTCCCCGAGTTGCTTCCAGGAAAGTCATAGCCTCCGCGGAGTTTCAGATATGCCTTCTCTACCAAGGCTGGCCATAAGAAGTTTGGGTGGTTTTGATCAGCAACATGAAGGGATCTTGATGTTTTGGACGACGGTAAGCGATCATCGATGATGACTTTTCTGAAGCATCCATTGAAATAGAATCGAAATATGTATTTCCCACAAGGGGAGATTCTTGGGTTTACCTGCCCGTATTCACAGGGAAAGATGATGGGGAGATGGTGCTGATGCTGTTAGACGCAGGCTTTCTTTTGAGATATGGATTTGGCTGTACCTTATCTAGGCCACGTTCCGACCTTGATAGAGCAGCGCAGAGACTGGCCACAACGGAGCAATCCGTCAACATATCCTGTACAAGATCTGTTGGCCCTGAGACCGACATCACGGGCATTGTGGACTGCAGATCGTCTGAATCTCCTGCATGCTTGGACAGCAGTTCAAGAGGACGCTCCCAGCCCGCAAAAACGCTCCATTGTATCTTAGACAGGCGAAGATCCGGTTTGTCACTAGTACCAGTCAGTATTATAGACCCTTTTAACACCAGGGTTCAGATTAGACCTACGTGAACAGGCCTTCATCCAGGTCGAAATCTTCCGGGGCTGGGACACTTTTCCACGGAGGGAAAATAAATCCATTCAGCTTTGCGCTCTCAAGAAGAATAATTTCTTCACGGGTGGTGAATTTACGTGTAGATTTGGGGATCCGCGCCACAAGACCGCTTTTCTCATGGATACGAACCACGGCCTGCCAGTCATTGTTGTTTTTGATCTTTTCCGCTCGCGCGAACCATTCTTTGCATTTGGCATCTAGTGGCTGTCTTTCCTTGGAATCGGTCACCAAGCTCAGCGCCTTCATATAGTATTCAACCGCGTCAATTGCGGCATCGAGGGCCTGCGCTTGAGTGGTAGCCCTAGACACTTCCTGCTCCGCTTTCTGATTACTGGTTAGTTGGGGGGTCTCATTATAGTAGTGTTTGTTGGAAAGAATGAAAGTAAAGAAGAGTTAGATACCAGGGCCTTGGCAATCAGGAACTTCGGAGAGGCCGCGTTAAGTTTAGACATTGTGTCTGAGACCCTGGGTAGCGCCCGGACGAGCCCCTCTGTAGAACAAGCAGATTCAACCAGCACCTATCACTTAGACTGGATGATCATTCCCAGGATGACGGCGATATCTCCGGCGGGGACATCCGAGGTCTACTGGCTACTGGAATGCTCCCGGACCCAACAAACGAGCAGGGAACGTGCACTTCCAGTAGGTCCAAGGACAAGTCTCTAGCGGATTAGTCAGGGGAAATCAAGCACGACAGCCTCGATAAGCCAAGTCTAGATGATGATGGGAGCTGGTCGTTGATGCTAGCTAGGTAGTATGCGTGGTAGCGTCGCGTGTCGGTGGGGAGGGACGGCAGTGAGTGAGCCCGCCGGCGCGCGACCAACCCGATAAGATCAAGAGCCGGCCATCGGACCGAGGCTCGTTTCGTCATGCGCCGTGAATTGCGCCGAGGTTCACCTGCAACTCACGGCCTGGCTGGGTATCCCTGTCCTCGCAACGCTCTCGGGCTTGTGTCTGTCTGCCCTTGACCAAATACTCAACAACGCTTCATTTTAGTTCGCCTTGACTAGGACAGTGTGGTCGCCTTCGTCCTCTCGCAGCCCTGGCAAACCGTGTCATCCCCGATCCTTCCAGATTGTGAGCTGCTAGGCTCTCCTGGGAGCCCCCGCTCCGAAATATCGCCAATTATCCTTCCGCACCGCCAGATTCCCAGCGCATAGGTCCGGTACTGAAATCTCAGGGATCGTTTCTTTTACTGCTTCAACGCTGGTCGATACTTTTCTCTTATTACCCCAGATATCTCTTTCGTCCTAGATAATTTTCATTACATCATCTACAATAATGGCCGGTCAATCGAAACCCGTGCTCTCACCCTGGGGAAGTGCCGTTGCCGGTGCCACCGGGGCCGTTCTAGCGAACGCCTTAGTCTACCCTCTCGATCTGTATGCAAATAACCGTTGCCAATTTGGAAGCAAAGACGCAAGATGCTAATATACCATGTCTCTCCCACAGTGTCAAGACCAAGCTGCAGGTGCAAGTGAAGAGTACAGCCGACTCAAAAGATGAGGGTTCTGATGACACAGTCCACTACAAGTCCACCATGGATGCCATCAACAAGATCATCGAGAAAGAGGGAATTGAGGGTCTATATTCCGGGATCGCCGGCTCACTGATCGGGGTGGCGTCCACCAACTTCGCCTACTTTTACTGGTACACCGTCGTGCGGTCCTTCTACATGGCATCCAATAAGGTGCCCAAACCTCCGGGAACTGCTATTGAGCTTTCCCTCGGCGCCGTGGCGGGCGCAGTCGCCCAGATCTTCACCATTCCCGTCGCTGTTATCACCACAAGGCAGCAGACACAACCTAAGGGGGAGAGGAAAGGCTTGATTGAAACCGGAAGGGAGGTTGTCGATAGTGAAGATGGCTGGACTGGGCTTTGGAGAGGTCTTAAAGCCAGTTTGATCCTGGTGATCAATCCCGCTATTACCTACGGTGCCTACCAGCGCCTAAAGGATGTTATCTTCCCGGGCAGGAACAACCTGAAACCCTGGGAGGCTTTCCGTGAGTGACTTATATGACTCCATCCTCTTATAAACTAAACTAATAAGCATCGCAGTCCTCGGCGCTCTCTCCAAGGCGATGGCTACGATCGCGACTCAGCCATTGATTGTGGCCAAGGTTGGTCTTCAATCAAGGCCACCCCCGGGCCGTGAAGGGAAGCCCTTCAAGACATTCGGTGAAGTCATGCGTTATATTGTTCAAAACGAGGGTCTTTTGTCCCTATTCAAGGGGATTGGACCCCAAATCATGAAAGGACTGCTTGTGCAAGGCTTCCTGATGATGACTAAGGAGAGGTATGTTTATGTGGCCCCCGCCAAAATCACATACTGACAACAACCAGGGTTGAGCTCATCTTCGTGCTTCTCTTCGCATACCTGCGTAAAATCAGAGAGCAGAAGCTCAAGAAGGTGGTGGACTCTGCTGCATCGACAGCCAAGACCAGCCTTCCAGTGACGCTCAAATAAACGCACGATTGCGCCTCAACACGTTAATACCGCTTATCTTTGTACGAATTCCTTTCTTTCTGTGGCGCACCGGTTGTGGATATTCCATCTGTCAGGTTCTGGTTTGAAGACCGAAGATACTTAGTTGTCAATACATAATGGCAGCATGACTTAGAACATACAATAGCTTCGACGATCTACAGAATAAAACATGAACTGGCTGGACCTGGTGGCAATACCGTATCCCTTTATAAACTTAATCTTGAGTTTCTCAAAATGTAGATACTCCGAGTCCGGGGGGGTGGATATACTCACTGACCGCCAAACTTCACCTCGGCAACACTCCCACCCGAATAAACATACAATACATACCTCCATCCCCTATCCAATCCCCTAAACCACCACCACCACTACCACCATCCGGGGGTACACACAGCCACCACCACCCCAAACCCAAAGAAAGTCCTGGTATGCGCCGTCATGCGATGGCCGCCATGGGCTTCCAAACCGCAAGCCCCGGACCAACAACCACCCCCACCAACATCACCCCCCAACAATGACCCCTCCACCACCTCCACCACCAACAACAAGAATATCCTCGACTGGCACGCCTTCACCGAACCCCGCACCCTCACCGCAACCCTAATCCTCACCACCGGCATCCTCAGCGCCATCCACATCCACAAACACTACCTCCGACGAATCCCCACCGCTGTGGACATCTCGCCGTCCTATCTCCGACGCAGAAGTATCCTCGGCCAGGTAACGAGTGTCGGAGACGGGGATAACTTTCGTATTTATCATACGCCCGGCGGAAGACTCGCAGGCTGGGGTTGGTTGCCGTGGAAGAAGGTTCCTACGTCCAAGAAGGAGTTGAGGGATAAGACTGTACTGTCCCCCCACCCCCCTGTTTCATTGATTGTTTGTATGTATGTATGGAGACTAATTCATTATGATTGTTATGGATGTGCAGATCCACATCCGTCTCGCAGGAGTCGACGCCCCGGAATTATCTCACTTTGGGCGCCCCGCGCAACCCTTCGGGAAGGAAGCCTATGATTGGTTGACGGGATATTTGATGAATCGGCGCATCCGGGCGTATGTGCATCGGCAGGACCAGTATCAGCGGGTGGTGGCGACGGTGATTGTGCGACGGGCGCTGGATTTCCCGATTCCGTTTCGGAAGCGCGATGTGTCGTTTGAGATGTTGAGGAGGGGGTTGGCGACGGTGTATGAGGCGAAGTTTGGGGCGGAGTTTGGGGGTGCGGCTACGGAGAGGAAGTATCGCGGGGCGGAGTGGTGGGCAAAGACTAAGGGGACGGGGTTGTGGAAGGGGTATCGGAAGAAGAATGGGGAGTGGGAAAGTCCCAGGGAGTATAAGACCCGAATGGGGTTGGAGGATTTGGGGAATATAAAGGAGGGGGAAGGGAAGAAATAGAGGGTTGTGTTGTTGGTGTTGGTGCGGGCGTTTGCTTTGGTATGACGGTTGATAGATATCCCCCGTTGTTATGAGTTTTCATGGCATGAGTGATGAATGAATGTCTGATCATCCGCCTTCGGTGCGGCACATCATTAACATCGTTAGACTGATCATTAGGTATATCTTGTCCACGAAAGATGCTAGCTGTCTCGGGGTAAGTAATGGTAGAAAGAACACTGCCTCCATCTGCAACCCTTCTAGGACTGCAGGAATGCGACGCCAACAAACAGAAGAGGCCAGAATAAAACCGATATATAGTACAAGAAGGTATCCAGGGCCGGTAGGAATCAAGTGCAGGTCTCTAGCAGAACTGTCGCTCTATTGCTGAAAACAGCTTTGGGCTGATCTCATCGCTCGTGTCGCCCTCCACGCGCCACAGGCAGCCCTTGCGCTGGTAGTGTTCCAACAGTGCCTTGCTCGTTTCTTCAAACTTGTGCAGCCGCTGCTTCCAGGTGTCAATTGAGTCATCATCTCTCTGAGTCAGAGGCTCTCCGGTGACATCGTCCTTGCCAGGGACTTTAGGCGCATTGAAATCGGTGTTATATACCCTCCCGGACGGCTCGTGAACCCAGCGCGACGCGATCCGAGAGAGAATGACCGAGGGAGGTGTAACGAGGTGAACGACGAAGTTGACAGGGACAATGGTTTCCAAGCTCGAAGCCTGTGTAGCGGTGCGCGGAAAGCCGTCCAGGATGAAGGATGCGGAGGGATTTATCGATGAGGTCGACGCTGCCGAAAGCCAGCCTCGAGACTTGAATTCGGAGGATATGAGGTCGAGGATCATCGAGTCGGGGACAAGGTTACCGGACTGCATGGCGGCCTCTGCTTTAAGCCCTATCCGCGGAAACCGTTAGACTCGAATCTTACCCCGAGCAGTCGGCCAGGGTCACTTACCTAAAGGGGTTTTGTTCCGGACATTTTCTCGCAAAAGGTCACCGGAGCTTATGGACGCGAGCTCTGGAAATCTGGTGAGGAGTCGCTCTGTTTGCGTGCCCTTGCCGACACCAGGAGCACCGACGAGGATAATTCGGGCTGCCTTTTTGAGCTGCCTGATCGTGGCCGTCATTTCGCGCGTTCGTCGTTAAGTTGTCTATCGTGATGGGATTCTTTAAGTCGGAGGCCGTTGGTGTTCGGGATAGGCGGGTCGTCAAATGGTTGGGGATAGGGTAAACGCAGGGGAGGAGGCGCGGGAAGATGGCGGACACGCTATATTATTGCCATTGTGGCTAAGAAAACATTATGAAGGAGCTGAGAAGAAATTAGCAACGGTCGAGTAAGATAGTAGCCGTGCCAGCTTATCGGATCCGATCGGTGCTCAGGTGATACGTACATGGACAAATCTCAGGCCGGGGAAAGCAGGCGTTCCGTGGGGTTTGTAGATGGCTGCCCGTTTAGGAAATCGGTGAGCGGAGACCGGAGACTTTCCCGAAGCTGCAAAGTTGATCCATGCCAGCTTCCAAGCCCATTGGATCCGGGATTTGACGAAGTGTACTCCTCTCGGGTTTAATGGCGGTCATTCCCCTGATATGATTATGCAAGGCTACAATATCTTCCAGCTCCGCTGTTATGTCCCAGGGGCAGAGGACAATCTCATACATAGGACGCCTCTACGGAGTACCATGGATGGCTTCCCGTATCCTCTACCATGTTGAGCGTAGGTGTAGTATGAAAAATTGTCTCGTGTTTTCAACCATGGAGCTCCTTGTTGATCCCTTGATGGTCTCTTGAAGGAGAACAAGCAATAAACTGTTATATCACAAAGAATTGAAACGGTTGTGTCATCCATTCGGTCATTCCATCTACACGGTACATGCATGTAGCTGGAACCTGGAGTCTACTGCGGTGCCCTAATTGAGCTGCTCATTAAATTATACACCACGTGACCGCGGCGCGTGCTGGCCGCGTTTCGCGTCGTCGCGCGATAGGCCATCCAGTAGATGAACTCAACTCAGCCAGGCCAAACAACAAGATCTCAGCAGCTCAACCCCGCTGTGCAGAGCAAAATGATCCGGCAAGACTTCCGCAGAATTGATCCGAAGAGAAGGGCTACCCTCGACCACAAAAAGAAACAATTCGCAGCCCCGGTCTTCAAGCAACAGGACTATCCGCATCGCTTAAACTTCTACGAAATTCCCCCGACCGAGG
Source organism: Aspergillus sclerotiicarbonarius CBS 121057 (assembly GCA_003184635.1). Lineage (NCBI taxonomy): Eukaryota > Fungi > Ascomycota > Eurotiomycetes > Eurotiales > Aspergillaceae > Aspergillus > Aspergillus sclerotiicarbonarius. The sequence goes on along the minus strand of KZ826378.1, from coordinate 36,597 downwards.
AGATCACCCTCGAACAGTTTGAGCAATGGGCTATTGATCGGCTGAAAGGTCTTTAAACTCTCAGGCTCGCTCCAGAATATATGCTCATCATTTCACAGTCTTGGCCGAAATCGAAGCCTGCTCTTATCGAAACAAATCGCCCGCGGAGACAGACGCGCATATTACACCTCACCTTCAGAAATACCTCCCTCTTTCCTCTAATACATCCTCCTCCAACGGTGCGGCAGACCAGCGATTAAAGAATGAGCGCCAGAAAGATCATTACTCCCACTTCATCCTTCGCCTGGCGTTTTCGGCCACCGAGGAACTCCGCAGGCGGTTCGTGAGAGCAGAAACGATGCTTTTCAGGTTCCGCTTCCAGCGAGACGACACCAGAGAACGACGCGCCTTCATCGATAGTCTGAACCTGGACTGGGAGCCGGTCGAAGATGACGAGAAACAGAGACTTTCGGAGCAATTACTCGGCGCGACCCCGGGTCTCCGCCGCCTTGATGATGAGACCTGGTACAAGGTGGACTGGGAGAAAGTGCCGGAGTTGGTCGAGAGACGGGCTGTTTTCCTGTCCAAGGGAAAGGCATATGTACCAGGCAGAGAACAACTGAGCATGATCGTAGCAGAATTCACTGCTCGTTTGGAGCGCGCTCTTGAGGTATGTCTCGGGCGATCGCTATGGACTGTTCTATGATACTGACGGCTGCCAGCTTACGAGTCGGGCCCTACCACGGTTGGATGAAGATGATCGTCTCACTCCAATTCTCAATCATCTCTCGAAGAACTTTGGAAGTGCCGAGTCAGTGTACACGGAGAACGAGGGATTCGTCGACGGCGCACCGATCACTGCGAACAACATTGACCGGCTATCTCAACATTTCCCGCTGTGCATGCGCAGTCTTCACATGAACCTGCGTAAGAATAACCACCTGAAGCACTACGGACGACTACAATATACGCTTTTCCTCAAGGGAATCGGCCTGTCGCTGGAGGAATGTATTGTTTTCTGGCGCCAAGGCTTCAAGGGCTTCACGGACGACGAATTCAACTCGCGGTACAAGTACAATATTCGTCACGCTTATGGCGATGTGGGCGGCGACCAAAACCGCAGAGGCCGCGGATACCCCCCCTACTCGTGCCAGAAGATCCTCAACGATTCGAACCCGGGAGTCGGACAGACCCATGGATGCCCGTACCGCCACTTCTCTATTGACAACCTGATCGGTCTTCTTCAGTCCACCGGTGTCAATGACAGGGATGTCCTACGTGGCGTACGAGAGGATGTCGACAAAATGCGGTTCCATATTGCTTGCAATCGGGTCTTCGAGTGGACCCACAAAGCAGATATCAAGAGAGTCAAGGAGGACGGGACATGGAACCAGACCGACCTGGACACCATTGTTCATCCAAACACCTACTTCAAGCGCAGCTACCTCTTGAAGCAAATGGGGAAGGCACCGAAGAATACCTAACGTCATTGTGATAGGTCCACGAAGCCACGTTCCTTTTGCATTTGTCGGTTTGCGGAGATTCCACCACGCGGGCGTTTCGGGTCAGGCTTTTGGAAACGGGAGGGACGCCATGGTCCTGGTTCTTAGGGTAGATATTTATATGTAAATTGAGAGCATGGAACTCCCAAGGGGTCCAATTCAAAGTATTACTTCAGGTCTTGGTTTACAATGATACAATTGCAGCGGGAGGGGGAGAAGGGTATGTAACCTCTGCTGATTCCCAGATTATCCAAAAGGAACAAAACGTCCTTTCAAAGCCAGGTGCCCAGCAACGGGTCGGAGTTACTCTTCGCTCGACACTTAAAGACAAGTTCACCAACAAGGTGGATGGAAGCTGCCATAAAAAAGGTAAGAAGTCGGCGTGTGAAGAATATTTGGAAAAGAAAAGAAAAAAGAGTGTGTGGTGGAGGGGGAGGGCCCGTATTTAAAGGCCACTAGCGCAGTGTACGGCCGCCCGCAGCGACCGGTTATGCTGCAACCTGGCCTTATGGCAACCAGTGCCGCTTCACACAACAGTCTCCTGATCCCCGCATAGTCTCCGGACAACAGCTGTTGGCGTTGTCCTTTTTGTGACTGGGTTGTGCTAAAGGAGGGTCCTCCTGTGACCAGTCTGTGTTGTTTGATCGTGTTATTTCTGGCCTCATTATTACCTTGTTAGACGCCCCCCTCATCATCTCCCAGTGACGGAACCCCCGTTCCCCCAGGCCGCCAACATGGACTACGAAGCGTTGAAGGACCAATGGAGCGACGTCGAGGATCGCGATGGCATCAGACTCAGCTGGAACACCTTCCCGAGCTCTCGCATGGTTCGTCTGGCGACTTGACAACCCCTGCCCCCGGTTAATAACTAACTTCTTCACAGGAAGCATCCCGCCTTGTTGTCCCCATCGGTGCCGTTTACACGCCCCTCAAGGAGAAGCCAGACTCTCCGTTGCTACAATATGAGCCGGTCACCTGCAAGGCGCCTTGCCGGGCGGTGCTGAACCCTTATGCGTATGGCTCTCGGCTTCTTAAGAGGCAGAACATGAACGGCCTTCGCTGACATCACATAGCAACGTCGACGTTCGGGCCCGAATCTGGATTTGTCCCTTCTGCCTTATGCGCAACCCCCTTCCCCCTCACTACAAGGATATTACGGAGAGCACAATACCCCCGGAGCTTCACCCGATGAGCACGACGATCGAGTATCAATTGGCACGCCCCGCTCCTGCTCCCCCTATCTTTGTCTATGTCGTCGACACCTGCCAGGACGATGACAGTCTGAAGGCCCTGAAGGACTCGCTGATTATGAGTCTGTCGTTGCTGCCGGCAAATGCGTTGGTTGGCCTGATCACATATGGTACAATGGTAGGAATACTCGGACATTTACTTTAGGGTTATTGGGATGGCTCGTTGACGGGGAAATACAGGCACAAGTACACGAGCTTGGCTACACCGAGTGCGCCAAGTCTTATGTGTTCCGGGGCAGCAAAGAATACGCCGCAAAGCAAGTGCAGGAGATGCTTGGTCTCTCATCTGGACTGCGCCCCAACATGCCCCAGCAGCCCGCTCGTCCTCCCCTTGGCCCTGCCGCACGGTTCCTCCTCCCCGTTCAACAGGCCGAATTCCAGATCACGAACGTGCTCGAGCAGCTCCAGCGTGACCCGTGGCCCGTTGCGAACGACAAGCGACCCCTCAGATGTACTGGTGTTGCCCTCAGCGTCGCTGTTGGTCTGCTGGAAACCTCTTTCCAGAATGCCGGTGGACGCATTATGGTCTTTACCAGCGGTCCGGCCACCGAGGGTCCGGGTCATGTCGTCGGTCCTGAGCTGAAGGAGCCAATTCGTTCTCACCACGACATTGACCGCGACAACATCAAATACTACAAGAAGGCTGTTAAGGTGCGTATCTCCTTTTTCCTGTAACGATTGCGCTTTTGCTGATTATCGGTCTAGTTCTATGACACCATGGCTAAGCGCGCTGCCAACAACGGACACATTGTTGATGTCTTTGCCGGCTGTCTCGACCAGGTCGGTATGCTGGAGATGAAAAACCTCGCCAACTACACCGGTGGTCATATACTTCTCACAGACAGCTTTACCTCGTCACAATTCAAGCAGTCCTTTGTCAGAATATTTGACAAGGATGCCAATGACAATCTGCTCATGGGCTTCAACGCATCTCTTGAGGTTCTGACTACCAAGGAGCTCAAGGTCACCGGGCTTATCGGCCACGCGGTTTCCATGAACAAGAAGTCGAGCTCTGTCGGTGAGACAGAGTGCGGTATCGGCAACACCTGCGCCTGGAAGATGTGCGGAATTGACCCTGCCTCGAGCTACGGTATCTACTTCGAGATCGCCAACCAAGGTGGACCTGCCGCAGTGCAACCAGGCCCCCAAAGAGGAATGATGCAATTCCTCACATACTACCAGCACTCCTCCGGACACTATCACCTTAGGGCCACGACTGTTGCACGGAACCTAAGCGGTCCGGCTGGCGACCCTACGCTGGCGCAGTCTTTCGACCAGGAGGCGGCCGCCGTGCTGATGGCCCGCATCGCTGTGTTCAAGGCCGAGGTCGATGACGGCCCTGATGTGCTCAGATGGGTTGACCGGATGCTCATCCGACTCTGCTCCCGCTTCGCGGACTACCGGAAAGATGACCCGACGTCATTCCGGTTGGAGAAGAACTTCACTCTTTATCCCCAGTTCATGTTCCATCTGCGCCGAAGCCAGTTCTTGCAGGTGTTCAACAACTCCCCCGACGAGACTGCTTTCTACCGGCATGTGCTTAACCACGAAGATGTTGGCGACTCGCTTGTCATGATTCAGCCAACTCTGGATTCTTACTCCCTGGAACACGAAGGAAGCCAGCCTGTGCTCTTGGACTCGGCTTCCATCCAACCTTCCCACATCCTCCTCCTGGACACTTTCTTCCACATCCTCATCTTCCACGGTGAGACCATCGCCGAATGGAGAAAGGCGGGTTACCAGGAGCAGGAGGGCTACGAGAATTTGAAGGTGCTCCTCGAGCAACCGAAGGAAGACGCCAGGGTTCGTATACATAGATCGCGCTTGCCGAATATACGCTGACCATTTGATAACAGGAACTGATTTCTGACCGTTTCCCGCTGCCCCGTTTCATTGTTTGCGATGCTGGTGGCTCTCAAGCACGTTTCCTTCTGTCGAAGCTGAACCCATCGACAACGCACACAACGGGAGGATACGGCGGAGGTGTGACGTCGCAGACCATCTTCACCGATGATGTCTCGTTGCAGACTTTCATGGATCATCTCATGAAGTAAGTGGCTATTTCGAACCCCGCAATGGAAGCACCTGCTAACCCGGTTTCTTAGACTTGCTGTTTCCGGAACCAGCTAGATTTGACGAGTAATGGCCACGACGAGAGCAAGGGGAGGTTTGCGTCGGTCCTCGGGTCGTTTGTATCTTTAGCGGTTATTGATTTTTGTTCGTTACCCTGGAATATAGCAACTACCTAGATTCAACGATTGAATACAAGCAAAATGCCGTAATATAATATAATGGATCCCCTTGACTTTCTCCGGCCGGAAGCCCTCCCGGCCCGTTATAATCACGTGAGCGCGGTTGAGCCCTACCAGACTTACCGCTTCTGGGTCTCGCTTAGCGGCAGCGCGGGCGGCAGCTAAATATCCTTCGGCCGTGACAGCCGTTTTCCTTTCTTTCCTCGTACTATCCACCCCGACAACTTCCAAGGACGATTGACGACCTTTCGCACTCGCCATGCGTAAGTATCATCTCCTTGGTGAAAGCGATATGGCGGACTAACGTGAACCCATTGGGCAGCTCCCAAGTTCGACCCCAATGAGGTGAAGATCATGTAAGTTGCAACCCTGGAGTCGCGCGATCAAAAATTTCGCACAGCGGCTAACAATTTGATAGCCACCTGAGAGTGACTGGTGGTGAGGTCGGTGCCCAGTCCGCTCTGGCCCCCAAGATTGGTCCTCTCGGTCTGTCCCCCAAGAAGATCGGTGAAGATATCGCCAAGAACACTGGTGACTGGGTAAGAACATTCAAGAAGCAATTATGAAGGAACAGAGGGCTGACCGGTGCTTTCGCCGCTATAGAAAGGTCTCCGTGTGACTGTTCGTCTCACCATCCAGAACCGTCAGGCCGCGGTCTCCGTTGTGCCCTCCGCCTCTTCCCTGGTCATCAAGGCCCTCAAGGAGCCTCCCCGTGACCGCAAGAAGGAGAAGAACATCAAGCACAACAAGTCGGTCGCTTTCGACGAGATCGTTGAGATCGCTCGCCAGATGCGCCACCGCTCCCTCGCCAAGGAGCTCAAGGGTACCATCCTTGAGATCCTCGGTACCGCTTTCTCCGTCGGTTGCCAGGTCGATGGCCGCAGCCCCAAGGATGTGTCCGACGACATCAAGGCCGGCGAGATGGATGGTATGTGATGGTCGCATATTGATATGAAATTGCATGCTAACTGTTATCCAGTCCCTTCCGAGTAAATGGTGATCAGGATACCCGGCGGTCGTGATTAATACCGACATGCTAGTTACAGAATATGATCATTGTTCTCTCGAACCCAACCTGTTACGAGTCATGACTTTTAGGATTCCCACTTGTGTTCATTCGAAATGATAAGTGTTTTTCACTCGACTCTCCTTGTTGAGATTGCCCTCCCTTCCGTCTCCCATGGTCTACTTGCTGCCCTATGCAAGCTGGATTGTGTCGAGTTCCCAACTCAGATGACCTTTGCAACACTCTGGCCCTTACCATCGTTTCCCGCCTTCGGGCCTGGATTCGAATATCATACCACGTGGTATAGGCTTATTTTAAGCAAAGAAGAGCAAACCGACCCGCTACTCACCGCGGTATTCTTGAGGGGAGCCTCGTGCTTCTTTCTGTGGATACCATGGTCCATTTAACGGTCAACATATCATTTCAGCACCAGAAATGGCAGTCTGTGAATCGTAGTCATCCATATCAATCCAATGAAATCTATTCAATTTTTTATACACTTCCTCTACTCGTATATTGCTCCAGCTTCCAATAATTAACCTCTTTGTCAATGGATGGGACCTGGTCCATCCGATCGGCAGCGGATCAATCGGTGACAGTGATGCTATGGATGTAGGCCTGAAGAATGAAGCGATGTGAATCTGGCCAAGCAGGCTGGAATCCGATGGGGCAGCGACACGGACACACCGAAGATTCCACGAGGGCCCACCGGCTACTGGGATGGGCGCCATTTGGCGTTCCTGATACGCGCCCGGCTGCAGGAGCCCCTTAACGAATCCCGGGTTGTCCGTAGGCAGAAGGGAAGGGGGCATGGGGCAAGTGATGGATCTCAGGGCATCGGGATTCGGGATGCAGGTCGTTGTGATAGGCACAGGCAGGCGCACCGACATGCATGTTGTCCCCATCCTGTACCTCCTCCATAGTAGTACATACATACATACAGACAGACATAATTACTTCGGTACATACATGGCTCGTGACTCACCCCCGGCGGCTGAGTCAGCCACCGCCAGGTCAGGCCTGCCAGGCCGATCTCAGGCCAGCTCATCCATCTGTTCAAGTGAAACATGGCTGGCCTGGGACATGGAGATATCCTCCGGATGTCTCGCCACACCACGGCCGAGCCTGACGGGAATACGACTGATGCATCGCGCTCTGATTAGGATCCCGATTGTCCACGATTATTCTCCCTCCTGCCCCCTCCCCCCTCCCCCCTTCCCCTCTCTCCTCCGAACGGAGACCCCCCCCTCCTCCAAGCGCCTGCAAGTGGAGAGCCAGCGCGCAGCAAAGTTTGCCGATCCTCATCGCCAGACCGCTCGTGACATGGCCGATGGATAATTACCGCCTACCGGGCGGCCCCATTCCCGCCGCCCTCGTTGATCCTGGTCCGACTGGCTGGACTGGTTCTGGGGGATGGGGGTACAACGCAGGCCATGGCGAAAACTAACCCAGACCACCGTAGCACCTATTTACTTTGTTGTGTGAAGGATGGCTGAATTCACGGGCGTTGAGTGGATGGATACGGGAAACGGGCTTTTGGATGGAAAGTTGAAACTGAGGTAAGTTTCATGGATCCTCCATTCCCGAGACCAACCTACATTTTGAGTTGGGCCGGGGAAATGAATAAATTCTGGGGCCGAGGAATTCTTGGACGAGAGGGGGGGGAGGGAATTGGAAGTGTATAAGTATGGAGTATAATATCCTATGGTGACTGCCTGATTGCATGGGATTGAAGACAGACAGGTACATAGTAGGTAGAACTATGGCTGTGTAGTTGTTTGTTAGACTTTGATGGGAAACCCGTATTGGTCAACGGGATTTAGGCACGCCGGATTAAAGCTCGAAAGTTTAGAAGACGGTGATGTGGGAAGGCGGCCTATCAGAAATTCATCACCACGTATACTCTATACTCTAGCACGAGTATACCGCACTCCATCCGTACATACCTGCGAGATGTGGCCGTCATCCAGTCTCTTCACCTGATCAGAGACGGCATGCGCTTGACTTTTCAGCCTCTGAGTGCATTCAGGGCTGCAGAAGGATGTTGGACTTGATGGTTGCCAGGTGTCGGAGCCTCGCGACATGCAGATTGAGGATCTTTCCTCTGGCTTATTTATTTTATTCAGTAGTACTAGGATGTTTGCTTAGAGAACCTCCTTTCTCCTTCCGAGGCCAGATATTAATCACTCTAGATTAATTTTCTGCACGGTCGATATTAGACAGATATATATATATACTCCGTAAATATATAAAATAATTATAATAATAATAGTAATAGTAATATTGATATCGAAATCGATTTGCATGACCAATTTCTCAGGATTCAGCCAGTCCTTGACGGACTCCACTCGAACCCACCGAAAGTGCCAGATCGCCCATCCGCCCTCACCACAGAAACCCTCCCACCCCCAACTCAAAAGGGCCCCCAAGGCCCAAGGCTTGACCACCGCGGGCGCCACCGCGACCGGGGGCCATGGCTGCTGGGCCACTGACGTTAGCCAGGCCTGGATTCGCTCCTGCGCCCAGCTGGCTAGCGCCGGTCCATCCTGGCCGTTGGATCGTAGTACCTTCGGGTGGGACTGGATGTGATGGATGTTCGTGTTTCCCTTGTTTCGCGTTTTTGGGTGGAGGAAAAAGAGGTTCCTTTCTTCCTGGAGCTGTGCGGATTGACGATGGTTACCTTGGATCGGTCGCATCTCTGCCTTGAGGGGGGGGGGAGGGGGGGCCTTTTATTCAAGCCACCGCGTGTTATACTTGATCCCATCGTTGGATGCCTGTATAGATCGTATCTAGAGTAAGTATGTATATCATAGGGATCTATCGCTATTCGCATACTGTGCAGAGTCCATACTTATAGTACTTCAGACTTATAAGTAGGTATGTATTTATTCTTGTGCCTTTTCTTTTCCTTTTCCTTTTTTCCCACTTCTTTTGGTTCAATTTCTTTCTTTTTCTTTTTTTTCTTCCATCCCAAGCCACCACCACCACCACCAAGTAATCAACCTGGACGCCCAAAACCCACCCGCGTCCCAACTCAGTAACCTCCCCCCCACTCCACCGGGGCCAGGTCAGCGCCTATTGGCTCCACTCCCGCTGGTCCATCCTCACGCCCACTCAGGCTCAGAAGGCTGCCCTCCCCCCACCCCAAAAAAGGAACCGCCCTAGAACGAAACGGGAGCTATAGGCTGCCGCCGCCCACTGCTTGCGTTTGGGAAGCTCCGCTCTGTCATGATGCGCGTCCCGCTTGATGGAGCCTTTGGGTCGTCGATGACTCTTTGTCTGCTACGTTAGTGACTCTCGTATGGATGAGAGCTTCAATTTCCATACTTTTCCGCTTCAATCGTTTTGCCTGCCGAATTTTTTTTTTATTCCCCTCCCAGGCTCCCACTGGCGCATCCATTATTTCCCCCCTTCATCATCTTGGCCGGCCATCCTTACCCCGGACTTCTCTTTTCTTTCTTTCTTTTTGGTGAATTCCCCTGCCTTTCATCGCGCCTGGTCCTTCCCCTGGTGAGTGAGTGGTGACTGGTGACTTGGACCTCCGCTCGCCGTTGGATCTTCTCCGCTTCGAAGTTCGAATAGCCCTGCCGTGCCTTGGATCTGAGGCATCGCCGTTGGAATACTTCAGCCCAATCAGGACTTTCGCCTTCCCCGACAAGGGAGACAGCCTCATCCAAGACAAAAAAAAATCCCCCAGAAAAAAGCAAAAGACAGACAGACAGACAGAAAAAAAAACTCTTTTACAGCAGACATAGAAAGAGAAAAAAAAAAAAAAAAACCCCCCGAGACAAGTTGTTGTGATTGTCATCAGCTAGTGGTGCCATGTTCAACCTTTCTCCTACACTATCGGTTCCCTGATTCGGATTTTGTCGGTCTTCACATCGGATCTGATTTGTTCTTCGGCCTCTTCTCGATCTTCGCCATTGATTCCTCTTCCCTGCTGGCCACCGGCTTCATCGTGAACCCCTCCCCATCATCCACTCTGCTTGCCGACACCCCCCCGGCCGGTCACTCTCTTTTTCTTCCCCCCTCTTTCACTCCCTCTCGCGCCGAGTACAGCATTTCTGCCAAGCGCAGGATTGCCTAGTGGTTGATCGCGTCGTGCGGACACCTGCGTCAGTGTGGGCGCTCTAGCAAGCTGACTAGGGCTGTGTGGTTCTCTCAGTCTCGATCCCTTTCCCTCCCTTGCATCGCTTCTTCACCCACCTGTCTCTCACGCAGCAAATAGCGTTGTCGGAGCGGATCGCCTGCGTGTCTTTTTGATCTTCTGGAATCCAGCGACTTCGTGAATGGTATCTTCGCCCCAGACTCAGCCTCCATCCGACTTCCTCTCCTCTTCTTCCTCCTTCACCACCGCGACTCCCGCACTTGCGCCTTCTGTCATCCTCGATTACAATCAGCGTTCATGTCGAGCCCAGGGACACGCGGTGGGGGCCTTCGCTGAGTGTCAACTGAGCCGGCTCATGCCCAGGATGAGGTGTAGGAAACGATTCAAGGAGGATGCTTGTTGATTATCCAGCGAGTTTGATAGTCTGTCGACCATACTGACTGATTTCGATCGCCCCGAACCACTCTTGACGAGAGCCCTGCATTTCCTATCCTTCTTAATTACCCACGTCCCTTTCGTCTTCGTTGCGGTCTCTCTCTCTCTCTCTCTCTCCACACCCTCTCTCTCTAACATAATTATCGTTTAATCACGGCGAAACAAACGCGGTGTTATACCATTCGAGGTCAAGATGTTGCCCTCAGTAGCACCGTTCCCACCCGTTCAACCACATCACCATCTCAATTATCGTCTTGGTGCCGACACAACCAACGGACCTTACGACCCGAACACCTCATTTCTCACATCAGTCCCTCGCAGCGACCTGGGCAAGGCTTCGTTCCAGTTGACAGCTCGATCCCGACTGCAATATCCTCATCCCATTCAGCGTCTCGAGGCCCATGATGCCACGGGCCCGGTGCCCAGTCCGAAGAGTGCTGGCGAACACGCATTACGAAGGAAAACGCCGAGCGGGACATTGGCTGCTGGGTATGATGGCACTCCCGGGGATACCACCATCCAGCCGGCGAGCAAGCATATCTTAGTCTCGCCTATTGAATCGGGCCACTTGATACCACCCCATACTGGGTTTCCAATGGAAACATGGCAACAAGTTGGCCTGGACCAGGCTTCAACCGGGAAGCACCTGAATTTCCCGCCCGTATATCGAAACGATTTGAGCCGACCTAATGTACCCCCGGCTGAGATGGCCCAAGGGGTGAATGGGACCAGTTGGGTTCGCTCACTGAACTACGTGCCGGGGATGGACTCGATGTTGAACCAATCCTTGCCGATGCAGCCATCCCAGCAGCGGTTCTACTGGCACAATGGCGCCTATGTCCCCACGGTTCTTCCAGCGACCCTTCAACCATGTGTCGGCCCCACAGCCTCGGCAGGGACAGGACCATACGGTCCATATTGGCCGGATGGGGTGTATATCCCATATCGCCCCGCGGCATTTCGAGATGCTCGATTCAACTCCCCCACGCGGTTTGCGAAAGCCACTAACCCACCCGCGCTCCAGTTTTTCGATGCCGGGCAGCCGCCCTTTAGTCGGAGTGCGATATCCTCGGGCAGCCACCCGGACCCAAGTCTGACCTGGAACCCGGGCCCCGTTGGGATGCTCGCCTCCGATTTGCCAATGAAGAATAACTTTCCTCGACGCCATTCGGATCAGAAACTCGTTGATCTATCGACGGGCCCGCGAATCCTGCCGTATCACACGCGCCAGCCTAATCCAAGCCCGGGCTTTTCATCGCGTCCACAGGTTCCTGACAGTGGTCCATCCTGGTCCTCCGGCCCTGCGAGCGCCCAAGGGGTCCAGCCGGGTCCTACCGCAGCCCCGCCGGCCACGAACGCAGAATTCAAGGAGAAAGTGTTGACGTGGGCCCATAGTGTCTACGTCGACCTCCTGGCATCGATTCACCAGGCACGGCGGAACAGTATCTCGACCGCGGCTGCTGAGGGGCAAAGTCAACGGATTCTGAAGCCGAGCATTTATCCGAAACCACCTCGTCAGCCGGGTCTCGACTTCTCCAATACCAATACCGTCGAGCCCAGTCGTCACAACAGCTATCCTTCGGGTCAGTTTGACCAGAGGGCCACCGCTACTAACCCAGGCCAAAATGACGCCTCTAGCTTCCAGGCGGGCCGCCGCTATGAGCGTCCTTCATTGGCTCAGATCCCGCAGGCTGTGTCTGATACCCTGATGCTGGACCGGCTCCGCCATACCGGGCGATTGACTGCTTCAACAGTGGCGTCTCGCTTTGGTGCCGCCCCCTTGAACGAGGGTTCCATCACCGGGAACGCTATATCATCTTTGGAAATGCTATCCCATCTCTGCATGGAGAGTGGCTGGGAATGGATTGATGGGATGCTCCTGGGAGGTTGCCTTGCTTATGGCCTCGGTGATTATCACAAGGCGATGCGATGGTACTCCAGGATCATCGCTCGGGATGCAACGTGAGTATGAGGACTATCTGCAGCTCGCGGAGATATCTAACCATACACAGGCATGTGGAGGCAATCTCCAATCTTGCGGCCACCCTTTTGGCGCTCGATCGCCGGGATGATGCCTTGCAACATTGGCTTCGTGCCGTGAAGCTTCGCCCGAGTTTCTTTGAGGCGGTCGAACACCTGATCGGTCTTCTGTGCAGCAACCAACGCGGCAAGGAGGCGGTCAACATCATCGAGTTTGTGCAAAATTCGCTCCGGTACCCCAAGAACGGCGATTGCTTCGCGTCCGATGAGCATGCGAGTGAGACGGAGAGCGATGCGGAGAGCCGAGCGTCCAGCACGTCGGATCTGGGCTCCTATGAAAAGGCGTCCTTCGATTATGATGACGACTTGGGTCGGTCGGTCTCTGCCAACCGGGGTTCCGCGGATGTTAACTCGGTGGGATTTGGCACCAGCGGCTACTCGGTCCCCGGGTGTGATAACGGCCGCATACTGGCTCTGGTTCACGCCAAGGGAAATATGCTGTATGCTCTCGGGGACAATGTGGCTGCCGCTGCCGCCTTTGAGGATGCCATCTTGATTGCCGCGGGCAGACGACGCCATGGGATCCAAAACCTGATCCGGCAGATCTTTTCGGCCTTTACGCAGAGCGCCCATCGAGCGTATCCGGGGCCTGACCCGCGCGGGCCGCAAGAAACGATTCTCCTGTATCCGGACCATGCCCTGCAGACGTCCAAGCTGGTCTTCGCCCCCTGCGGGACGCCCCCGGGGATCAAGTACGTGCCGGAAGGTCTCGCCCGAAAGGCAGCCATTTCCACCACCAGCAATTCCCTGCTGTCGCTGGCCAAGATTTATCAAGATGGGATGTCGAACATCTCCAGCTCCGGCGTCCCGCGCGCTGCTCCCGGCGTCCGGGATATCCTGGCGCTCTACTACCTCTCTCTTTCGCTCCAACCGAGTCCGTCCACGGCAAACAATGTCGGGATCTTGCTGGCGGGCATCCAGAATAATGCGCCGAAGAAGGTCCTCCCCCGTCCGAGCGGCGATATTCCCCACCCTGACATCCCCGGGGTGATCCCCGGCACCGGCATCTCGCTGGCTCTCGCGTATTACAATTACGGGCTGCACCTGGACTCGCGGCATGCTCATCTCTACACCAATCTCGGGAGCCTCCTGAAGGATATCGGGCAGCTGCAAGCGGCCATCCGCATGTATGAGCAGGCCGTTCATTGTGACGGGAACTTTGACATTGCGCTGGCGAACCTGGCGAACGCCGTCAAGGATGCGGGTCGCGTCAACGACGCGATCGGATATTACAAGCGTGCGGTGAAAGTGAATCCGGAATTCGCCGAGGCCGTGTGTGGCTTGGCCAATGCGCTCAATTCCGTCTGCAACTGGGTCGGCCGCGGTGGCATTCACAACGGCCATGGGTTCCGAGACCGGTGGCATGTGAGCGAACAGGGGATGCTCCGGGACGCCTACACCAATGACACCGGGACTGGCTGGATCAAGCGGGTGGTGGAGATTGTCGATCGGCAACTCAAGGAAGGGGAGGCCTGGGGTCGCGGTTTGCTGACCCCGAATGTCATTGAGCAGTTGAGCGCGCAATTGGTCGCCGCCACGAGTGCCCACCACCACCAGACGGCCTTTGGCACTCTCGCGACCATCTTGCAGTCGTGGGCCGGCCAGCGATGGGAGGGCTCTCGGATTGTCAAGCTCGTGGAGCGTGCGAATCGGTCCATCACCTGGCAGTGGTACCAGGATCGGTATGTGTATGGCAAGGAATACCCGCTGTCCAAGTACCGGCGCCCACAGCTTCCCTCGGGCCTGACGGCACCCAATGCGCCTACGGTTCTACCTTTCCATACCTTCACCTGCCCGCTGTCCGCCAAGCAGATCCGTCAGATCTCGCAGCGGAATGGGCTTCGGATCTCCTGTGCAACCTTGCGTTCGCCCTGGCTGCCGGCTACCGTTTTCCCGCCGCCGCCGCCTCCGAACCCGTACCTCAAAGTCGGCTATGTGTCGTCGGACTTTAACAACCACCCTCTGGCCCATCTGATGCAGTCGGTGTTTGGCCTGCACAACCCGTCCCGGGTGAAGGCATACTGCTATGCCACGACGATGAGCGACAAGTCGATTCATCGGCAGCAAATCGAGAAAGAAGCCCCGGTGTTCTACGATGCCAGTGGCTGGCCCGTCGATCGACTCGTCCGGCAGATCGTGGAGGATGGCATCCATATCCTCATCAACCTGAATGGATACACCCGCGGTGCGCGGAACGAGGTGTTTGCTGCTCGGCCCGCTCCCATCCACATGTCGTTCATGGGGTTTGCCGGGACCCTGGGTGCGGAGTGGTGTGACTACATCCTTGCCGATGAGATCTCCATTCCCCCGGAGACGCTCTCGCCCGCAAGACGCACCGTCCGCATGGAGGATCGGCTGCTGGAGGAAGACCACGGGGAGGATCTGGAAGACTGGGTGTATGGGGAGAGAATTGTCTACACCCGTGACACGTTTTTTTGCTGTGATCATCGGCAGAGTGCGCCGGATGCTCAGGATCCGCAGATCGCGTGGGAGCAGGAGCAAGCCCGACGGTGGCGGATGCGAAAGGAATTGTTTCCTAACCTCAGCGATGACACCATTATCCTGGGCAACTTCAACCAGTTGTATAAGGTAAGCGCAGCCAACAACGGTGACATCGTTCCGTAAACTAATTAATCCATGTCAGATCGAACCTACGACGTTCCGGACTTGGCTCCGCATCCTGGCACGAATCCCGAATGCCGTCCTCTGGTTACTCCGCTTCCCGGATCTGGGGGAGCAAAACCTGCGGGAGACCGCCATTGCCTGGGCTGGGGAGGAGACGGCGTCTCGGATCATCTTCACCGACGTGGCGCCTAAGAATACGCACATCTCCCGAGCGAAAATCTTGGACCTGTTCCTGGACACGCCGGAATGCAATGCGCACACCACGGCGACGGATGTGCTGTGGAGTGGCACGCCGCTTTTGACGCTCCCTCGGTATAAGTACAAGATGTGCTCGCGGATGGCGAGCAGCATCTTGAGCAGTGCTCTGCCGAGCTCCGAGGCTGGGCACGAGGCTCGATCCGACTTGATCGCCTCGTCAGACGAAGATTATGAGAACAAAGCCACGCGGCTCTGTTTGAGTCTGAAGTACCAGCCTGGGGGGCAAGGCCGCGCGGGAGGGAGGCTATCCGAGCTGCGGCGGATGCTGTTCCAGGAGCGGTGGGCGAGCAAGCTTTTTGATACAACACGTTGGGTTCGTGATCTGGAAGACGCCTACGATCGAGTTTGGAAACGATGGGTGAATGGCGAAGAAGGCGATATCTGGTTATGATGTACGCATCAGAATATACCCCTTGAGCGATTTTTTTTGGGTTGGATATGTTTTATTCCCTGTAGGTTATGGTCTGTTGTGACCTTGTCATGTTGTTATTTTTGGTATTTGATTGTGGAATATTGCATGCTGGCGTTGGATGTGCCTAGGGTATGGATCAATGATGATGATGTTCTGGAGCTGCGTATGTACGCAGCTGGTTGGATTGGATTATGAGTGATTTTTTGGGTAGGCGTTGAGGGTATCCCCGAAAGGGTGAGCGTTTTGGAGTAGTGATAGATGGATGATTTGATTAATCAGGGAACGAAGTTTGGATGATTGAATGAGTGTCAAAATTCATCAGCTCTGGAGCATGTGTAGAGAACTGACTTAACACTCCGTATTATAATTCCACCAAACACCACGCCAAATATGACAAATATAGCGAATCTATTGCATTTATGAATACGGAGTACAAGTTGAATTGATTAATTGATTCAATCAATTACCCTTTCCTACGAACGAAGGG
This sequence comes from Aspergillus sclerotiicarbonarius CBS 121057, assembly GCA_003184635.1. NCBI lineage: Eukaryota > Fungi > Ascomycota > Eurotiomycetes > Eurotiales > Aspergillaceae > Aspergillus > Aspergillus sclerotiicarbonarius. The sequence goes on along the minus strand of KZ826378.1, from coordinate 20,243 downwards.
ATATATCACATTACCCCCACCCCACATTTCCCCCTCCTCCCTCCCCCCTCCCTAAATCCTAACATCAATCCTGAACTCAACCCACCAAGTTCACACACACATTTCATTTATTTTATTCTATGTTATTAAACATATTTTAAATAAATAAACAGGTAATCACCACAAGTCGGCTGGATGGTGTAGTTGGTTATCACGTATGCTTCACACGCATAAGGTCCTGGGATCGAGCCCCAGTCTAGTCAACTTTTTTTTCCCATCCCCACGCCTACTTCCCCCCACTTCCTTGCTTCCTTCTTTGAAATATATTCTAGAGTAGAGAGAGAGGTGGGTGATAATTCTTTTTTTACATGTGTGTGTGTTTGGGGGGGGGGACGAGGGGGGATTACTATTTCTATGTATGTGTATGTATGTATGGTTAGGGATTATTTGGGTGTTTGTGGGAATAAATAAATACCATGGATTAAAAAGATAATATGCTATATCTGGTAATCAGGTTCAGTATGTCAAGGGTAAATACTAAACAACGACTTGTACAGCAGTATGGTTTATGTTTATATAAGACCAGAAAAAGTTGAAATATCAGGGGGAACATCAAATGAATTACTATTACTATTAGCTTTCTAAATGCTGGTGGTCACCGCAGCTAGGCAACCAGGGAGGTGAGGTAACTATCCTCACCCTGTAATCGAGCACGAATTCGATTCACAGATTCTTTGATAGAGAGTGGAATCACTATCAGGTTTTGGTTGCCAATCGCCGAGAGCATACGGCAGATATGATGGCTGGTGATCTCACTATTCGGGGACGACTGGATCAGCGTCGCACAGTCAACAAAGGCCGTCTCTGCGCAACTCGACAACCCACTTTCCTCGCCAAGGCGTAACATTCGAACCACTGTATCGGTTGTAAATCGTTGGTTGCGCAGCCGGAGAGCTTGATCGGACACATGCATATACCAAAGTTTACACGCGACGCGCAAGACATCCGTCCACAACCCTGGAGTATCTGATTTGACGGTCTCGCGTGTCCTGGCAGAGCCCATCGAGTCCACGACCGACCGTGCCAGCCGATCTTCAGAAAAGACCCATTCCAGTCCTTGCTGGCAGACTTTGATCAGCTCCATCATAACCAATACTCGGTCGTTTTTGATCGCATTCTCCAAGGCCAACGCGACGGTCCTGGCCCGTAGTCGAGCTTTCCCCCAAGCCTGGTTTGCAAGTTGTTCTTCAAACTGCTGGCGGTAGGCATCGACGATCTCGACAATATGGGTCTGGAAAGAGACGTGCATCATGTCGTCGAAGAGTTTGATGAATGCGTCGAGGTAAAGTTCGAGGACTTCTTTTTGTTGGAGCTCAATCGCTGCCATGATAAGCTCAATGCCCGCCTGAATCAGCTGTTTACCTTCATCATTTCGACCCTGACTGACCATCTCATGAAGGTCATCGATGCAGTGTTTGAGCATCCGCTCGACAATGCTTTTTCGGTGTATTTCTGTAACGGTCCATTCCAAAACCTTGGTGACTTCGTGTGCGATCACTCTTGTTCCTTCGTCGTACTTGGCCTGCACGCCCGTTTGAAGCCAATGCATGCCCATCTCAGTGAAAAATTCGAGTAGAGGCTCATGACCAAAAGTAGCCGCCATTTTATACGACTTCACCCCGAAGGAGACGTAGTATTTCAATCGGGTCTTTTGCTGTTTCTCGATGCATTTCTGGGCGGCTTGGATGCGAGGTCGTGCCAGTTGAATCACCAGGCCCTCACGCCCAGAGTTGAAATGGTCTCCCATGATGTGTAATACCCGTCCATCCTCAAGGTCGAAAGCGTCTGCCCGTGCGGGGTTGGGACCGGAACTATCAGATATAACCCCTAATTTGTCTTGAAGTAATCGCTCAATGCCCTCGTGTCCTGCGTTTCTGGCTTCTCTGAGAGCATCGAGAAGGTCAGACGCCCCTTGTTGCACCAGGTCTCGTACCACAGCAGAGTGCCCATGCCTGGCAGCTATCGATACCGCTGTGTCGCCGGACTTGTCGTGCCGACCAAGGTCTATATCCGTACCAGCGGCGATCAATGCACGTACCACTGCAACGTGGCCCTCGGCGGCGGCAGCATTGAGAGCAGACCCATATCCTCTCTGGCTAGCTTTGTAGATATTGTAATCTGCACCAAGCTGTAGCAGTAGCTCCACCGTTCCGAGCTGTCCATGATATGCAGCTGCCTCGAGGGGGGATGAGTACCGGACCCCTTCGTTGATGAGCACTCCATTGTTGACAAGGGTCTTGATTATTCCCTCCTGACCCATGATGGACGCCGGTTCCAAGAGCTTCTTCTTTTGGCCGTGGTCGGTTAAATGGGAGAGAATATAGGTGGCAGTTTCTTCATGGCTGCGGTCAATGGCCCTCTGGACGGCTCGATAAATTTCATCCTGAGAGAAAGCCCTCGGAGTTTTGCGGAACAACATCTTGGCTATGTTGGTGTAACCGCCAGCGGCTGCCATCTCCAACGGGGTCCATGGCTGAGAGCTAACACTAATCGGTGAGGGATATGTCTCGGTGACAAACTCGAATAGGCTTTCCAATCCAAAGAAACATATAAGGTGTAGGGGCGTGATCATGCGAGGAGGAAATGCTCCGATACCTTCGAAGGGCCAGTAGATGCGAAGGACAAAGGTCATATTACTTTCCCTGCCGAGAAAGTTTTGGATCGCTTGCAAGCCTTTGTCGTCATGGGTAATGATGTTTTGACATCCCTTCAAATGCCGATACCAATGGAGGATCGCATACTTAAGAAATGGTAAAGAAGAAAGCAACTTTTGATCTTCTTCCACATCGACATCCAATGTACCTGCAAAGTCAGACAGACTAAGAAAGTTTAAGCAGTCGATCGTCGCTTGCAGTGATGCATCCTCCATTGTAAAGCTCCAGAATGAACCGCAGGCTGTGGCATCCTGCAGATAATCCGCAACCGACGTGCCGATCGTGATTGATCGACCAACACGGACCAGTGGACCGCACATTGCCCGCACTTTACGGCCATCCCGGTCAGGCACCACGTGCTGATTTAACTCACTAAGAGATGAAAACGAGTCGTCCAAAGCAAGGACTACATTGGCCTGCTCGATTGTCAGGGGTTCGCCGCTGATCAAGATCCATTCGAGAAGCTTTCGGACGGTGGACCTCGACTTCTCAGCAATACTTTCAAGATGTTGGGTATAAAATGGGTACTGTTTGGAGCCTAGGCTTTGCAACCAGTCGAGCTTCTGCTGAATCATTGGTGGATCCAGAAAACTTTCATCGGTAAAGGTCTGCACGGCCAGATAGGTGAGAGCCCAGTTGTACTTGGCTTGGGCTCGGATGCAGTCCATGATTTTGACAGTTTCACTGGGGGTGATGGCCAGGGCAGAAATCTTGGATTGAATGTATCGCTCAATGTCCGAGTTGATTTTCGGTGGCATGAAGTACTCCTGAATGAACGGCCATGCCTTCTCCCAATGCAGTACCGGTTTGACTCGATCATCGGCATTTTGGTTGCTGGAGGCTAGGATTCGGAGCTTGATAGTGGTCTGGATGGATAACACGTCTCCCAAAAACCGGGAGATCGCCCCCAGATTAGAACAGGCTTCGAGATCATCCAGGATTAAGTATATGTCGCTAGTACAATGGGAAGCCACTGTGGTAAAGGCCGAGGACAATTTCCCACACGAATCCAAAACATGGTTTTGTCCATAGTAGTACTGCCAGTAGACGATACCACAGAGGTCTGGTTTTGCTTTGAGGAATTGGTGAAGCAGTGACGAGAGGATTCCCTGGGGCGTAACTTGACAACCGTACCTTGTCTCACTACAAAATGAGTATAGAATCACCGAGCTTGGGCAGGTTTCCTTTAGATGTTGGACAATCTGCGCCACTTGGGTGGATTTGCCTGATCCGGTGTCGCCCTTTAACCAGAAGAGAGCGACGGGATTGCCATCGCAGTCATCACGCCAGGACCTAAACCCTGGATTCTCAAAGAGTAATCTCGCTGTTCCGTCATGCTGGTTTTCAATATAACTCCTCCATGTGCCTTCGTAGTCCATCTGGTTCAGCTGTCGCAAGAGGGTGTCCGACTCGGTCTCGCTCACTAGCATCGAGGGGGTTAAATATAACACAAAGCAATAAACGCTAGAGTTTACCTTTCTTTATTCCAGACTGATTCAAGCTCAAGGCTAACCTCTGCAGCTTACAGAGTTGGCCCATGACTTGCTTGTAGTCATCCTGGTCAATGTTGGAAAACTTGACCATTCCACGGTGATCAGAGTGAGAGCTGATTTTCGTTTGGTAGCCCGATGGGAGATCAAGAGTGGCCGAGTCACTGGGTACAATCTAATGTTCCAACCCCCGTTAATAAGGCATCGACTGGGCTGATCGAGGAGCGCATACCAACCCAAGAGGCGCCATCGGCTTTGACTCCGATACCGAGACCACATGTAGGTCATTGCGGCGCTTATCCAAACACTCGACAAAGTCATGGCTGATTTTCTCCAGCTCTGGACTGTGGCTCTTGAAACTGGCCACGAGACGTCGATTGATGGAAAGAAATGGCACCCGGCCCAAGGTCTTCGCTGCCACAGCTCCTAATTTGGCACCGTCCGAGCCTCGGTGCGGCGTCCCCATGAAGACAATCCCGGCGATCCGTTGATAAAGCGCGTTGTACTCTGCCGAGTTACTGTTACTGGCCTCAACAATCGCCTGTGTAAAGTCTTCTATCAGTACAAGATAGTCATCTAGGATATCCTTCCACGGGAGCATACCAATTTGGCCACAATTCCACCCAGGCTGTGACAAACAATGATCAAAGGTTTCTTGTCCTAAGACCCGTTAACAATATACCTCTCCCTTACGCAGCGACAAGTGTTACCTCCATGTTCAATAGATCTTGGATCAACGTCCTCGCGTAATTGTAGAAGGTCTCCTTCGCGGACGTCACGATGTCCGCATGATATCCGAACGTGTAGATCCTCGTTTTGGCCAGGTTTTTGTTTTTGGGAAGAAAGTCCCTCAACCAGAGACTGCCGGTGTGTTGGTCGGTCCATGTGTCATGGCTTTTCCCTCCCAGGCCATGGATGGCCACGATGGTGAGTTCGAAATCGTCTGGGCCAGCGAGGAGGGTGAGTCCACAAGGGTTTTTATCCTTTCATGATATAGATGGTTATCGCTGTACAACAAGAGAAACCCGTCAAGTTAATCATACCTTGGCTTTGGATGGCCTGAAGGACCTCAACCAGAACACCATCTTAAATGAGATGGCCAGGGTGAGTTTTTCGATGGACTAAAGAAAGGAGCAAGAGGTCAGTGATGAGGGGTGAGTCAGAGGAGTAGTGTTATACTCCATATTTTCCTGGCCCATGGATACTGGTAGAGGAGTTGACAACTGTAGCCAACAGAAGGCGCTTCACAATCGGCGACTGGTATGGAAGTGGAGCCCGATAGCTTCACCTGCAAGGATAGGTGGCAGTTTGATACCTCAGCTTGGAGCGCCGGAATACTTTCTTATTCCTCCATCAATCCTTGCCAGTGGATCAGGCGTAAAGCGGCCTGCCGAGTTAGTGGTTGGGTGGGGGACCACCAGCGAACCTCCCTTGTAACGAACAAGCTATGCAGAGGGCGAAAATCGTTATGTTAAAAGACTGGGTTTCATACAGCCCTGTAGACTAGGTATCCATGTACTTTCCCAAAAAAGCATTTTTAAGTTTATAGTTTATTTTACCCAAATAATTTAGAATAGATTAAACCGTCGGATAGATAGAAAAAGGTACCTTAACGCCGATTTTTATCTCAAGAATATAACCAACGTTAGGCGTAGATCCGAATCTCAAGCGCAGGCAGGATTTGCTGGACTCTGTCCAGACCAATACTATGGCCCGATATCAAACAGGGGGCTACAGGCACACCAGCCATGCGAACCACAACGTCCTACACCCCCACCTGCCTCTTTCGGAAGCTGTTGGGCAGAATATTACTTATTCCTTCCCCCTCATGGAGGGCCCTATACGGGGCCTTGGTAAAGAAAAATGTATACAACAGCCTGAGGCATTACACAAGAATAAGCGGTGGGTATTCTGCTAGTTTTAAAAGCGAACCATTCCTGGAAGGACAGGCGGGGAGTGTAGCAGACGTCAGTGTGTCCATCAAACAACCCACGAACAGGGTGGCCCGGGAGCAAGGCCAAGGAACCTCATGCACTCATGCTGATTATTGTCAAGGCAGCTGCTTCCTACACAGTATGTGGGGATATCTTCCAAATCCGTAAAGAACGTTACCATATGTACTAGCGAATGGCAGATATCACCAATCCGTCAAGCTGCAGGATGCGACTGAGCTATCCCCGTGGAATATGCAGGCGCTACAGACAGCTAGCATCCGAACAGCTCCGACGTCAGCCTTGTCATTTTGATTTTCTTTTTCTTCTTTTTTCCCGCATTGAACCTGGGATTTTTGAACCCGGATGAGGATCTTCAGGTGCAAACCAATAATCTCTATATAAATTATTCTACTAAAGGTATAATAAGTACATACGACCACAGGGTGTGGAAAACAGGGCTTCCCGTCCGCTCAGCCGTACTTAAGCCACACGCCGGGAGGTTAGTAGTTGGGTGGGTGACCACCAGCGAATCCCTTCTGTTGTATGTTTTTCTTTTCTTCATCAAGAAGGTTCTTTTTTAACCTTCTTCAGCTGTTGTCTATGGATTTTGTTTTTGGTAGTAGAATTCAACACCCTTCTTCCTGATCAACTGGCTAACTTCGTCTCAACCTTGCAAAAAAAAAAAAAAAAAAAAAAACGCCCGTCCGGGAGAAATTCTCCTACTGCACTTCCATGACGGCATTAGATGCCATGGTGATACGTTGAAGCAAATGGTTCAATGTGATTCATATGGTACATCGCTCTACTGCCGTCTCGCAAAAAAACGACTAACTCGTATGGCCCTTGGAACTTGCCAGGGATCTGTGCTCGCTTCCCCGCTCTCCATCTTCTCGTCTCGTCCTTCCCCGGAACGCCTTGCCTCGACGTGGCCATCAATTTAGGCTATATCTACCCCAGCCTAGTCGGTGTCTTGCAGGGCCTTTCTTGGCTGGGCCAGTCACTCGCTCTGGAGCAGACCTTTCTCCACTGCGTATGTTCATAGCGACGCGATGACACTGGATGCAGGCAGCAATGCGACATTGCGGAAGTATCGTATCGGTTTCCCAATGGCCGCATCTGTTGTACGTTGTCATTGCTCGTGGTGGTTAAACTCCTTTATCCCAGGTGGACTGACATATTTAAACACAGGTAAAGCCCCTGCCGCAGGTGAGCTTCACATTTGACTCTGCCACACATCAGTCCCTACTCCGCAATGCTCTACGCTGAGGACGACAAACTCGTTTTTCGGTTCGATGACCACCTCCTCTGGATACAGCCATGGGGCGAGAATGCGCTCCGCGTGAGAGCCACGAAGCTTGCTTCCATGCCTACCGAGGCCTGGGCCTTGTTGGAGCTCAAGTCGGATCGACCCATCATCAAAATCGAGGAGAACAAAGACTCGAGCATCTCGAATGGCAAAATCAGAGCCACGGTTTCCCGGCGTGGCAAGATCACCATCTACAACCACAAGGGGGCCAAGCTTCTCGAAGAATATGCTCGTCACCGTCGTGATCCAAAAGACCCCAAATGCAGTGCTCTGGAGATTGAAGCTCGAGAGCTGCGACCCATCCTTGGGGGTGACTTTCACCTGACCATGCGCTTCGAGTCGCTCGATCCTCAAGAGAAGATCTTCGGAATGGGCCAGTACCAGCAGCCCTTTCTGAACCTCAAAGGGGCCGACATCGAACTAGCACATCGAAACTCCCAAGCCAGCATACCCTTTGCGCTTTCCTCCCTTGGATACGGGTTTCTCTGGAACAACCCGGCCATCGGACGAGCTGTGCTAGGAACCAACACTATGAGCTTCGAGGCCTACTCCACCAAAGTGCTGGACTACTGGGTTGTCGCAGGCGACAGTCCGGCTGAAATCGAGGAAGCCTACAGCAGGGCCACCGGCTACGTGCCAATGATGCCAGAATACGGCCTTGGGTTCTGGCAATGCAAGCTCCGCTACTGGAACCAGGAGCAGCTCCTCGACGTCGCCCGAGAATACAAGCGACGAAATGTACCACTCGACTTAATCGTCATCGACTTTTTCCACTGGAAGCATCAAGGAGAATGGAGCTTCGACCCCGAATTCTGGCCCGATCCTGGTAAGTCCTTTTAATCAGGGCATCTCCAAAAGCTAACACACCACAGACGCCATGATCCAAGAACTCCAAGCCATGAACGTCGAACTAATGGTCTCGATCTGGCCAACGGTCGAAACGGCCTCGTCCAACTACGCCGAAATGCTCGAACAAGGCCTCCTAATCCGGCACGACCGCGGCCTCCGCATCGCAATGCAATGTGATGCCGACATCACACACTTTGACGCAACCAACCCATCCGCACGAGCCTTTGTCTGGTCCAAAGCCAAACAGAACTACTACGACAAAGGGATCAAGGTATTCTGGCTGGACGAAGCGGAGCCGGAATACTCGATCTACGATTTTGACATCTACCGCTACCACGCCGGCAGCAACCTCCAAATCGGCAACATCTTCCCCAAGGAATACGCGCGCGGATTCTACGAAGGCATGCGTGCCGCCGGCCAAAGCAACATTGTCAACCTCCTCCGGTGCGCCTGGGCCGGCAGCCAAAAGTACGGAGCCCTCGTGTGGAGCGGCGACATTGCATCCTCGTGGACGTCCTTCCGCAACCAACTGGCCGCGGGCCTGAACATGGGCCTCGCTGGCATCCCCTGGTGGACGACCGACATTGGCGGCTTCCACGGCGGGGATCCAGACGACACAGGCTTCCGAGAACTCTTTACACGGTGGTTCCAATGGGGAACATTCTGTCCTGTGATGCGCCTGCACGGCGATCGGGAACCCAAGCCCGAGAACCAACCCACGGCAACCGGGTCCAACAACGAAATCTGGTCCTATGGCGAAGAAGTGTACTCGATCTGCAAAAAGTATATCGGGATGCGCGAGCAACTGCGCGATTACACGAGAACTCTAATGAAAGAGGCGCACGAGAAAGGCACGCCCGTCATGCGCACGCTCTTCTACGAGTTCCCGGATGACCCGCGCGCTTGGACCGTGGAAACGGAGTATCTGTTTGGCTCGAAGTATCTGGTTGTGCCGGTGTTTGCAGCCGGGCAGCGAAGCATGACGGCGTATTTGCCGGCGGGGGCGTCGTGGAAGGTTTGGGGGGGCCAGGAGATCCACGAGGGAGGACAAGAAGTGCAAGTGGCGTGTCCTATTGAGACGATGCCTGTATTTGTCAGGGTGTAGCCAGCAGAGAGAAGTATGATGTATCGAGGGATATCCGATCAGAGTTCGATATATCAGTTGAAATGACTATCACCATGCATTTACTACTAGTAAAATTCTAGTACGTCAGAAGCCCATTCATTCATCATATCAGCCATAGGAACAAAAAAAAAAAGAAAAAGCCTCGCAATGAATACTCCGTATTGAAACATCTAGAAGCCATGACAAATATCCCAGCCACACACTCATCCATTGCTATTCTAATCCCAATTCTGCGGTATTGGATCTAGGTCCGTCAATATTGGGTCATAGGCCAACCCAGGCAATACATATTCCTTACTTTTTCTTTCTAGGTTTGCTTCATTTTCAGCCTCGTCTGGAGTAACCCAGGTCCAACCCAAGTTTCCAAACATACACACGCTATCCAAAAAAGCCCACATGGATGTACTACCTTCAGACTAGGTGGATTCGTCGAGCAGCCGTGTAGATTACAACTGCGCAAGCAGGGATGATGACAGTTGCGTGCATGAGCACCCCCCTCCATGTCGAGTAAGGATGGACTGGCGGTATGTATGACAATAGCCAGCATTCGGATCCTTCAGCATCACGGCGAGGGTAGCCCGGTAGTGGAGGTGGGGATCGGGGACCAGTTCGCTCCATCGGGGATTATCATACATACCTAGTATCAGTGCAGCAGTGTGATGGTGATGTCAGCCAGTCGATCGATCGAAGCCTCACTTTGATGCACCTGAACAGTTACTGTAAGCTAGATACTATTGAACAAAGAGATCATCCCAGCACATGGCATCCACGCTTGGTCAGCGGTGGATAATCGTGAACAAAGAACCAAACCTAAACCCCAAACAAGGCACTACCCAGGGTTGAGTCACGCGATCCAGCAACCTGGCACAGTACTCTTCTTCCTTCTTGCTGACGATCCGTCATAGTCGCAATCCCTACGAATTGGTGACCAAATAGGTCCTAGTAGCTGACTGGCCGGACTAATTCTCCTCTGTCTGGTTCTTGCCACTGGACTGGATGATGGTTGGTTGACTATTTTCCGGACTATAGGTGGCGTCTCATGCACCGGATCTCTAGTTTTGGCGGTGGACCATGTCAGCCGTGGAGTATACCTACTGTGTATAGTGTATACCCGACAGTCGACAAGACAGGTTGTGCTCTATCTCCGTAGTTCACATCGTACATGCATAATCCTCCATGGTGGTGGGTGCGTTGCGTTGCGTTGCGTTTCTAGTCAGGGGTAACCCCCAATCCATACCCCCGATATACGTACATACTATGTAAATAGATAGATAAAACCCACCCAGATTAACCCCCCCCATTCAACCAACCCGCACATCCTACGTACTCCCCCATGATCAATCAATCTACTCAACACACCACGAACCCCTAGAAGACGTGTGGAAGTTCGAAACAAAGCAAAAATAGCCTCCCCCCTCCCCCTGGTTCTGCACACCCCTGAATGATTTGTAAATGGCGAGTCATGAAACATCCTATTTAGGATAGGAGGATTAGATCGATCAGATCTTACTCCTACTTACATTCGTAGTCTGTCTGCCCTGTCTGTCTGCCTGCCTGTCTGCCTGCCTGTCTGTCTATGGAGGGGTACTATAGGCTAGGAAAAGGACTAAGCAGGTACAGCCCAGCTTAGTGAGACCAGACCAGACCAGACCAGACCCAGGAAACTCAATCAGTCAAAGAAAACGAGAAAAGTTAGTTAGTTAGTTAGGTAGTTAGTTACCTCCGCTCTAATCCGTCCGTCAGCCTCGCTGCCAAAAACCGTTGCTAACCACTCCTTCTCATTCCTTCTCTCAGCCAAAGCTAAGCTAAGCTAAGTTCTTACGACGGGGAGAATACTAACCAGGGGGTTGGGTTGGACATACAGATGAAATACCATACAGGGTGGCTATACGTATACCATACCGTACGGGGATACGTCTGCAACGGCGCGTATCTAACGCCCCCTTCTCCACGTGGATCGAAGAAGAACCCCTTAGGTGGAAGGGGTTTGCGATGTGTCCCTGGTGGTATTACGTATTCTTTCGTATCGGGAACGAGGTACAGGTGTATTGTGTATGGTATGGTATGTAAAGGACTACTAGTACTAAAGAAGGGGAGGGTATCCACACCCTCCGTCCATGACAAATGACAAATACTCATTCAATGGTGGTGGGTGTCCGCTCGATTGGGTAAGTGGTCTGTGGTTCAGGTTGTTATGGTTTGCGGATGACTGAGGTCCTTGCACCGTTTTTTCTTTATCCTATTTCTTTGACTTTACTACTACGGAGTATCCTCCAGATAATACAATGGTTTTAAACATGTCTGAGACACCAGCACGCTGTAATCATACCTATCATATTAATCTACTCGGTACCTTAGGTATTCAGCTAGTGCTAGTGACTAATTCCATATGGATAGGTTAGCCCACGAGCCTGGTGCTTCTGCCGATCACGGGCGGACCGGCAAGGCGGGTACCCTAATCCCAGTTCAGAGAAGTCGATCATCCACCCCGAGATCCTCCGACGACCAATCAGGGTGCTTTGGGGAAGAAGGCCTGATCTCAACGTCGCATCCAGATCCCCTCAGCTGGTCCACTTATTCCATCCGAGTCTGTCAGACTCGATTTGGATTCAGGGGACTAGATGTGGGAAATAGATGGTGTGTTGGTGTCTTATTAAGGAGACCCTGATCATATACTAGTACGGAGTACGGAGTATTCTATGTTGGATGTAGGAGTAGGGTATAGGTACTGGTATGTAGATAGACAGTAAATACTATAGATATTATCACATGACCTGCCATAACGCACACGCCCATTATGACAAACATAAAATAATCCTCCGTATAAAGGGTAATAAAACCTAGAACAAAGCACATGTGTATTATGAAAGACCCCGGAAAAGTCAAGACGGACACTCTCCGCAACACTAGACTCAATAAAGTATATGCAAGGTCCGAATTAATATATTCTTAATTCCTCACCCAATCTCCAGTCAGCCCCAACCCATCATTCATTCCGTCTCCAGAAACTTCAACGAGGCGAGCCCTTTCTGTCGAGTCTCGACAGGACCAATTTTCAGATCTGCACGTCCTTTGGTTGATCGGATGTACCCGACGCTATGGTACCGCTGTCTGCATTCCTATTCCTATGTTCCTAGGGAAATTTGTTCAGCACGGTACAATTCCGTTAAAGTCAATTAAAAGGGGGACAGACACGACGGACTCAGGAGATAGGTAGGTAGATACTATATCAGCCACCATTAAGCTTGAGCACGACTTTATCAATCGGGGTTAAATCTCGCGAGGGTTACTGGGAGAGGAATGGTTGGCCCCCACTGTCTCTCTCAGCTCAGCTTTTCTCCCTATCTCCCTACCCTACGGAGTACAGTAGTTACCCTACCAGTAGTCCCTTAACCATCACCATACCATAATTAATATACACCCTACCTACCTATCTACATAGTACCTCCCATACTAAAAAAATTACCTATCGGACCTTAACCCCCGACATCCCGACATCCCGACCGACCGTCATCATCCATCATCCCTCCGATACGTACCTACCTACGACCCCACCAAAACGGAAAAGGAGAACCTTAGCGAAAATTCTCCAGATCTCAAAGCCCCAACCCAACCCAACCACAACCTACCTAGTACCTATCTACCAGTGAAGTACCCATAAACCATGGCCGCGGCCGTTTCACATCCCCCACTAACTAACTAACTGAAAGTCATTCGGTAACCCTGGTTCTGGGTGCGTCGCGTCGCTTGGAAGGAAGGAAACGTTGGACGGTTGGACCGACCGCAGGGACCACGGGAAGATCCCCCCCTATCAGGCTACCATTATTATTATTATTATTATTATTATTATTATTCTTATACGTACTAGATTCTGAATGTGAGTGGATGGATGGATGGATGGATGGATGGTACTCGAATATAAGTGGATAAATGGATGAATGGAAACGACTAGAATCGCTCAAATCAGAAACGAGATCGATCACTAAGTAAGATGAGATGAGCTGAGAGGTGTGGGTGTGTGTGTGTGTGTGTGTGTGTGTGTGTGCGCGTGTGTGGTTGGTCCAGTGGGTGGGATCGGAAATCGTTGGGTGGTGGGTAAGTAAGTAGGTGGGTGGTGGTGGTGAGTGGGCGGTCGGTCGGTCGCGCCGGGTGTGTTGAGCTTTTGCCGGATTGGGGAATTGGTTTTTTACTTTCTTTTTTCTTTCTTTTTTCTTTCTTTTTGCTTTCTTTTATGGGATTGTTTTCTTTATTATTATTATTATTATTATTATTATTATTATTTAGTTGGAGGAGATGGTGGTGGTGTTTATTTGGGTGTAAATACTACCTAACTGTAGGTACCTGGTTTGTAATTCTCTTCCTACGGAGTAAGGTAGGTAAGGTCGGTCCTATTCGGAAGTAATCATCGGAACTTTTTTTTTTCATCGGAAGAGGATGGATGGACTCCGTACTCTGTAGACGATGGATGGATGTTAGGCAGTAATCAGCAATAACAACGTCCATTATACATTATTTTAATACTAATACTAATCATCCATCCATCCATTCATTCCCTCAGCTATCTACCTAGCTAACTAGCTGTTGGCTCACCCATCCCAACCAACAAAAACCCAACCCACCATAGGCAGCCGATACTAGTAGTAAGCAATCTATCCGGAACAAATCCCATGCATAAATCTGCATCGCTGACGATCAAACCGGGAAAATTAATCTGAGGGAGTCGGTCGGGGAGGAGGGAAGTCTCAACGCTCTAAGCCTCTTAACTAGTAATAGTACGGAGTAGGTAGCCATCCAGATTCCCGTCCAGTGGGAAGGGAAATGGTGCAGTGCGGTGCGGCGGTGCCCCAGGGGTTTGTTTCTGACTGGCTAATGCACTATCCCCACACCCTATCTACTTGCCTATGGATAGGTGTAGGGAAGTGGGTAGATTAGGTCCCCGATTCGGTGTTTAGGTGCTGTGTAAGACTGACTGACTGTACTCCGTAGGTGGTTAGTGGTGGTGGTGGTGGTGTTGGGCATGCGACCACTTCCCCTTCTACCTACACTACCTACCAGTCAGTCCAGTCACCGGTTAGATAGAATCAACTGAAACAACAAACCTGCCTAAAATAACCCGACTGACTGACTGACAAGAGCTGACACCCAACGTTTTCAATTCCTGCACACTCCCCTCCATACAGAGTACCTACCTAGAGATACCCAGATAGTGTTTCGTTTCAGATTCAGCTATTAGATATTACCTGCAATATCTAGCAATATACCACACCACCACCGCCACCAAGTAGCAAAGCAAAGCGCGTAGCAATCAATATACCAAATTAATAACCATATGTAACCAACTCCGTTGAAAGAATCCAGCGTACTATCTAACTTAATATCAATATTAATATCAATTTTTATTTTTATTATGTTTTGTTGTGGACTTGACGTACGCACACACGTACATACCCCGTATCTTCAACTTAAAGCTATCGCATCGCACATCGCACATCACACATCGTGGAGATTCAGATTGTGTAACCTAACGGTTCCCCCTCCTCCCCTCCCCTCCCCTCCCCCCCGGTCGGTGCGGTCCACTCTCATCCTTACCAATGGGTAGATAAATCACCTCCAACTTTCCAAGAATTAATACTAGCACTAGCAGTTTTCCGTACTAGCAGTACTACTGGTAAATCGGGGACGGTAGGGTAGGTAGGGTAGGGTAAGGTAAGTAGGGTAGTACGTCACGTTGTGCATCCAGAACAGGGTTAGGGTGGGACGCTAGTGGACAGAATTCCAAATCATATGTAAAAAAAGATCGGCATGGGTTAATTAATGCGAGAATCTCTTGGCTCTCACCTACCTACCTATGGAGTAGTTAGTTAGTTAGATTCTCTCTCCACTCTTTGCATTGTTCATTGTTGTGGTGATTGTTGTTTGGGGTTGGGGCTTTGTGTTGGGGACATGTTACCAAGGACGAACTATCTGACTGGAGATTATTTTTCTGGGGTTTGTTTCGTCTATTTTAATCTGCTACATCTGCAAAATAAATTAAAAAAAAAATAAAAGACTCAATCTTGGTCTCGTTGGTGGTCCGTGTAACAAAGGAGCTAGTTCTTGTGTCAGTCAGTGTCAGAAACTTCGCTTGTCTGATGTGTAACCATTTTTCATACTATGTAGTGATGTACTGTGTAGTCATGTGTACTTTATACGAAGTGTGGGATCCAACGGTCAACCCAAGCGTATGTCATTGCCAACTCCATACGAGTTGCATCATGCTGTCTGTCCCTCACCCTGCAGAACTACTCCACCAGACAAGATGAACCGTACCAGTAGATACTCCTCCGTACAGATGAGTGTGTAGGATGCTGCGATAGCTGCACGACGGATGAGATTGGCGGACGGCAACGCCGTGAATAACAGTACATCCTCGTCTGTGCATGCACAATGTGGATTACAGCCTTCATTCTTGATCAGTCATGGTGTCGGGGATTGCCTGATCGGCATGCGTGCATCGATGTGTGTGTGTGTGTGTGTGTGTGTGTGGCTTGGGTATCTGAGTTGTGGCGAGTCAGAGAAAAAACAGGGAGAACAACCACCAGTAGTGAGTAGTAGTGTGGTGGCACCAGCCCAGCTTGTGGCAATGGAATGGAGGTTTTTGCTTTTCCTTATCCCGTAGTCTGCTCCTACTATAGGTTGGGTTGAACCCACATCCACATCGGGGTCTGCACAATTGCTGACAAGACCGAAGCCAGTAAGGCCCCATGGAATGAAGCCCGTCGGGATTCTCAGCCATCCATCCATTCATCCTCCCACCGCGGTGAAAAAAACGGGGCGCTTGGAACCGTTAGCGACATGTGCAAAGGGAGGGAGGGAAGGGAAGGGAAGGGAGGGGCATGGCATGGCATGGACGAATCATCCCCCTCGAAGGTGGGAATCCACATCCTGGATAAACTTTGTCTGCGCTATCAACCTTACCTCCTGGGGGAGAGGGAGGGGGGAGGAAGAGGGTCGGCCATTCATGACAGTGGCAGTTATGCATGAACCATCGCGACATGGTCGTCCATGCCACCATGAGTCTGAAGGATTGGTCGTCAGCTGTGCTGCTGTTGCGTTGCGTTCGGTTCTTAATGGACCTATCCATTCCCTTCCTGAGGTATCGGTCCTATCGGTCGAGGGGTTCCCTGCGTGTAGAGCAATAACGGTTGGTTTGTTGGGTGGATTCTGCTGCTGCTGCTGCTGTGGTGTCTGTCCATCCATCCACCTACCTATCTACCTACCTACCTAGGATGTGTTCCATCACACCCTTATCTTTTCCAACCCTTTCTTGTAAAAAAAAAAATAAATAAAAACAAAAATATTTTTTTTCGACCTCGTGTCTCATGCGGACTCGCTCGTAACTTTGGTTCGCCCCTTGCGTGCCAAACTCTTGTTTCCGCGGACAGGCACATAGGAGCTGAGAGCCATGACAGCCAGCCACCCTTCCGGAGGATATGCGGCGCCGGCCTGTGGATCTGGATCTCCCCCTATTCGTCTGTCTTGGTCGCCGTGGAAGGGCGCAACGGTCGACCGACCCGACGGGCACCAACTTGGTGCCTTGTTGGGGAATTTTATCCCCCCATTCACTTACCAGAGGTTGGAGGGGAGAGGAGGCTTAGGTAGATCAAGGAATTTAGTGTGGGATGGTATTAAGCAAGTGATTAGGTATCATTAATATCATGGAGAACGCGGTAACAACACAAGCAACACAAGCAACATCAACAGGGTATTATTATCCAGGCTCAATTCCAAATCCAACATATACACTCCCAACCCCTCTATACATGATTATTAACCCCGTGACAAAGAAAACAGAAAGACATATGACACAGATCCCAAATGCTTTTTGGTACCGTAAGGAAACCGGGTATCCACGTGACCCGCCGTGGAGCCCGTCCAAAACCAATATACATGATGATATAATACAAAGGAAATTATGCCAACAAAGGAGTGACGAGGGTCGGAGGTCATGTACATAAAATTTCCCAATTAACAGAAGAAAGTCGTGATCATTCCAGCAAGGCCATCATTAGTTGAGCAGGTTGTGCACCCCCATGCGCGAGTCGCGCGGGGCCTCCGTCTTGTCTTCCAATGGGGCTCCCCATATGGGCGACAGAGGACTGTGCTGGCTCCATTGCTGGTGATCGGAGATCCATCGTTGCTTCAACGACAGGTCGGAAAAGGTTTCCAGAGGCTTCGGGGCATACCCGTACATCTCCTCGGCGGCACTCGATCGGCGGAAATCGTATTGTCTCATGTCCACCGGCAGGGGAAGAAGCTGGGGGGATGCGATGGTCCTCGGGGACGAGGAAGAAACCGAGTTGTGGTCCGAGATCATCGACGGAGGCTCCATCGAAGGGGTTTCGGAAAAGGCAGGCGACGTCAGAGGGGTTTCCATGGGGCGGTTGAGAGCCGGAAGGGTGAAGATCGGGGTCAACTGGCGGGGGCAGTCAATCGAAGCAGCCGAGATGGATTCACGTCGAGAAGACGGCGACTTGGTCCAGGAAGTCAGAGGGCGGTCGTTGGAGATGGACGAGTAGCGGGAGCGGCTGATGGGGCTGCTGCTGCTCATGAGCGAGGCCCGGGCATATGGGGCTTCGACCCGGCCGTGAATGGTGCGGCCGGCGTGCGGCGAGCCGGTGGGGAGGCCTCTTCTCTTGCGGTTCATGCTGCCGTTCCACCAGTTCTTGACCGCATTGTCGCTGCGGTTTCCCAGGCGCCGAGCGATCTCGGCCCAACGCTTGCCCATTTCATTGACCATCCGCTCGATCATCAACCCCTCTTCGGCGGAGATAGGCTCCCGGTTCAGGGACGGCTTGAGGTTCTGGTGGAAGCGCTCGCGGCATTGCTTGGGAGAACGATAGTGCATGTGTTGAGAGATGCGAACCCAGTTGTTGGGGCCTTGTTCGCGAACCAACTGAAGGAGCAACTGGTCCTCTTCAGGGACCCAGGGTCCACGACGATGAGTGGGAGCCATTGTCGTGACTTGCAAGGAAAATAAATCCGAAAGCTTGAATTTGCGTCAAGTGGATGAGATCTGTGGAATTATGATTAGAACTCAGCAATGCCAGGGAGTATCGGAGAGTTTTTAAGAAAAGGTGGAAAAAGCACGACAAAGTTCAGGTACGCTGCGTGGGCGGGGAAAGGTTGACGTCTTAAAGGAACAGGCTTCTTACCGTGGGGGTGGTGAGAGTTTAGTGCAGCCGGAACGGACTGGACCACACAAAGGATGGAGGGGAGGTGAGATGGGAACAAGCAAGGAGGCAAGCAAAAGGCAGGTGGAAGTTGGGAGAGTGGGTTGAATAAGGTTCCAAGGTGCGTTGTTGCGTGGTAGATATAGGCAGAAGACTGAGACCCGGAAGGGGGAATTGGAATTATAAAAAGGGCGATAGACAATAGTCGTGTCCAGGAGCGATGGAGATGAAGGTTACGATCATCTATTATAGCAACAAGCAGCGCCGCCGAATACAATGACCAGGGAGACGGGTCAGAGAAAAATGGCTACTGCTCCACACTTGGAGCACGCTATAGGAGAAGATCTGATCATCCAAGATCTCGGAGCTGACAGTTGTGTCGGAGGAATAAATTTAATAATAATAAATCATATTATTGATTTTGGGATTTCATTTTTCAATTTTTTTTTTTTTTTTTTTTTTCATTTTTGATTTTTTAATTTTTTTTTTTCTCCTCCTCCCCCCTCTTTTTTTTTCCCTGACGCAGCCTGTCCCCACTGGTATGTAATGTATGCAACGTATAGATTACCTGCGGTATGGTATAAGTTACGCCACACGGGTACCAACTAGTAGGCGGCGACCCTTCGGGGACCAAAGGGAGGGCTACCCAGGTATTAGGCAGGTACCACACCTCAGGTAGCCTACCTCCTAAGGAGACACTGGCACAGACCTCGAGGCTAGCCCATGAATTAATTCGGACGGGAGGATGACAAAAAAACTCGAGTGTCTAGCCCAAGTGGGGAAAAAGAGGTGGTTTACTTGACGGGCGTCTTGCAGTATCTCCTTTGGGTAAGCCAGACCCATCCTTGACAGGGGAGGAGGGAAGAAGTACGAGTCGGAGGGGCTGAAAAAGAAACAGGGCAGCTATCAGCTGGTTGCTGCAAGCGCGGTTCCGGATCGTGGGGAGGATTTGCCACTATCCACTACATGCTATACTATGTAGTCGTAGGTCTACCACAGGATCGGGGTTGCAGAGGCTTGCAGCAGGGATCATGGAGGTACTATTACTGGACAGTGAGGCATACCTGTAGCATGTCGGTTGCTTTTTTCGGCCAGCATTGTGTCAGAGACAGAGACAGGCTGAGACGTCCAGGGGAACCCATCCCATGAGTCGTATCCGGGGCAAGGCTACCCTGGTTCGATGGTGTGCCACCCAGGGCATCTCGCCAGGCTTTCATGAACCACCGTGGCGGCGTTTCTCGGACATCACATCCTGGCCGGTTGATCTTCCCCCAGCCTGATAGTTTAATCCTGTTACATTACTAGGACGTGAGACGATGAGGAGGATGAGAAATTCCTCTCTGCACCAGCCAGCTGATCCGACAGATAGGAGCAACCACTAGATACAATTATAGCAACACGACAGGGAGAATTAATTAAATGTGGATGCTTTGGCAACATCTCAAACAGTAGGGGAGAAAAAGTGCGAGCGTGTTTCGATGGTACCGATCAGTCGGGCGTCGACTAGTGACTAGTAAGGGCCCGGCCCAGTCGACTCGATGGACTGGCCCATGCTCGTCAAAGTTCAGGCCCTGACAGGAAAACGGGAGCGGCAGAAACGGTCTGCGAGAGCCAGAGAGAGAAGAGGGGGGGG